>JAXQQM020071772.1:0-86898 GCA_034641835.2 Pinus albicaulis
AAGATATTAGAACTTGTGTACAGTGATGTGTTTGGGCCTGTGTCAGTTCCATCACTGGGAAAGTCTTTGTACTATGTTTCATTCATAGATGACTTCTCAAGGAATACATGGATATATTTCTTGAGGAAGAAATCTGAAGTCTTTGACAAATTTAAAGAATTTAAGGCTCTGGTGGAAAACCAGACAGAGAAGAAGATAAAGGCATCGAGGACAGATAATGGTGGGGAGTTCTGCAAGAAGGAATTTGAAGAGTTCTGTAAGAAGTGTGGTATAGCATGGCAGAAGACTACTCCATACACACCTCAGCAAAATGGAGTTGCAGAAAGAATGAATAGAACACCGATGGAAAAGGAAAGAAGCATGCTCAGTGGTACCGGGTTAGGACAAGAATTCTGGGCAGAGGCAGTGGAGACTGCATGTTACTTAGTTAACAGATCACCTTCATCAGCGTTGGAGGATAAGACCCCACATGAGGTATGGACTGGTAAGAAACCCTCTTTTTCACATCTAAGGGTATTTGGATGTGATGCATATGTACATGTTCCAAAGGAGAAAAGGACCAAGTTGGATAATAAATCTGAAAAGTGCATCTTTATTGGGTATAAGGATGGTTTAAAGGGTTACAAGCTTTGGAACCCAGAAACAAGGAAGGTTGTGTACAGCCGAGATGTGGTGTTTAGAGAAGTGAAAGATATTGTTAAACATGAATTCCTATCAAAGAAACCTGAGAAGATAGAGTTTGAGCTAAAGGAGGATGAATCAGACTCTACAATAGAAGAAGACTCAGAAGATGAAGAGCCACAAACTCCAGCTTTGAGAAGATCAGTTCGGGAAAGAAGGAAACCAGAAAGGTATAGTCCATATGCTTTCTGTTCAGGTTTTGCCTTAACTATAACTGATGATGAACCCAGAACTGTCAGGGAGGCAGTAGATTCAGAGGATGGAAAACTCTGGAAGGAGGCCATGGTTGATGAAATGGCATCCTTGCACAAAAACGATGCATGGGATCCGGTGGAGTTGCCGGCTGGAAGGAAGCCCATTGGGAGCAAATGGGTGTTTAAGAAGAAGATGAATGTAGAAGGCAAGGTGGAGAAATACAAAGCTCGGTTGGTAGCGAAAGGTTATTCCCAGGTGCCGGGAATTGATTTTGGTGATATTTTTTCTCCCGTTGCCAAGGTTACTTCTATTAGATTACTTTTATCTGTTGCTGCTGCATTTGATTTTGAGATAGAACAGATGGATGTGAAGACAACTTTTCTTCACGGGGATCTAGAAGAGGAGATCTACATGAAGCAACCTGAAGGCTTTATGGTGAAGGGTAAGAAAGAACTGGTATGCAGGTTGAAGAAGTCCTTGTATGGGTTAAAACAGTCACCAAGGATGTGGTATCAGAAATTTGATACCTATATACGGGGACTTGGCTTCACCAGAAGCAAGGAGGATCACCGTGTTTATTTTAAATTAATTGGTGACCGTGTTATTTATTTGGTCTTGTATGTGGATGATATGTTGTTGATTGGAAATGACAAAGAAATTATCCAAGATTTGAAGACCCAACTGTTCTCCAAATTCGACATGAAGGATCCGGGTGCTGCAAACTATATTTTGGGCATGGAAATTAAGAGAGATCGGGCAAAGAGGAAGCTCTGGTTAAACCAGAGGAAGTATGTCGAGACTATATTGCAGAGATTCAATATGCAGGATAGTAAACCGGTGAATGTTCCTATTCCTGTAGGTGTAAAGCTGTCTGCTGAACAGTGTCCCAAGACACAAGAAGAAGAGGAGTATATGTCCCATGTTCCATATGCAAGTGCAGTGGGTAGCCTGATGTATGCAATGGTCTCTACTAGACCAGACATTGCACATGCAGTGGGAGTATTGAGCAGGTTTATGTCAAACCCAGGGAAGGAGCATTGGACAACAGTGAAGCGGGTTTTCAGATATTTACGTGGCACTAGCAATTATGGCTTGTGCTACCAGGGAAGACCAAGATTGGAAAGAATGTTGGACATTCATGGTTTTGTTGATGCAGACTGGGCTGGAGATCTGGACCAAAGAAGATCTACAAGTGGGTATGTGTTTAGCCTATTTGGAGGTGCAGTCAGTTGGATGAGTAAAAGACAGTCTGTAGTGGCTCTTTCAACTACAGAGGTAGAATACATAGCAGCCACTCATGCAAGCAAGGAAGCAGCTTGGTTGCAAAGATTGTGTTCAAGTATGGGGTTGGTACAGCAAGCTATAAGGATAGACTGTGATAGCCAAAGTGCAATTTTCTTGGCTAAGAACCCTGCTTATCATTCAAAGACAAAGCACATGGATGTTCAATATCACTTTGTTAGAGATATGGTTGAGGCTAAAAGGGTGTTGCTGGTAAAGGTGGACACTTTGAAGAATGTTGCAGATGCACTGACGAAGTCTGTGAGCACTGCCGTATGTTGCGTCTGCATGGGGCCGGGGGTCACGAGGGGCGAAGCAGTCCACACCGTTGGGGTCCGCGGACTGCCAAAATTTGTTTTTTGTGCAGACCCACTCATAGGCGGATCCGCCCAAGGTTTTGTGCATGGTTTTGCACATGGTTTTGGGGTTCGATGGTTTTCGGCCCCTGGTATTTTGTAGATCCGGTCAAGGGAACTACGGTTATGTTCTAATCCAGGGTTAATGGATTGGGGTTTATGTATGCTTCGGCATGTATATATATGTGTTGTAACACTAAAAGGAATATAATGAAAAATCAAGCTGGTCGTCCCGATTTGGGATCCAGGGGAAAATCTCTGTGTTTATCTGTTTTATGTTTTATGCTCTCGCTATTGTTTATTTTATGTTATAAGAATCGTGTGTAGATATTTCTGTTCGTGGTTATAAGAAAACCTTGGCAAAATGGAGCTGCAGTAAAGAATGGTCGTAACACCGATGGAAAAGGCAAGAAGCATGCTCAGTGGTACCGGGTTAGGACAAGAATTTTGGGCAGAGGCAGTGGAGACTGCATGTTACTTGGTTAACAGATCACCTTCATCAGCGTTGGAGGATAAGACCCCACATGAGGTATGGATTGGTAAGAAACCCTCTCTTTCACATCTAAGGTATTTGGATGTGATGCATATGTACATGTTCCAAAGGAGAAAAGGACCAAGTTGGATAATAAATCTGAAAGGTGCATCTTTATTGGGTATAAGGATGGTTTAAAAGGTTACAAGCTTTGGAACCCAGAAACAAGGAAGGTTGTGTACAGACGAGATGTGGTATTTAGAGAAGTGAAAGATGTTGTTAAACATGAATTCATACCAAAGGAACCTAAGAAGATAGAGTTTGAGCTAAAGGAGGATGAATCAGACTCTACAACAGAAGAAGACTCAGAAGATGAAGAGCCACAAACTCCAGCTTTGAGAAGATCAGTTCGGGAAAGAAGGAAACCATAAAGGTATAGTCCATCTGCTTTCTGTTCAGGTTTTGCCTTAACTATAACTGATGATGAACCCAGAACTGTCAGGGAGGCAGTAGATTCAGAGGATGGAAAACTATGGAAGGAGGCCATGGTTGATGAAATGGCATCCTCGCACAAAAATGATGCATGGGATCTGGTGGAGTTGCCGGCTGGAAGGAAGCCCATTGGGAGCAAATGGGTGTTTAAGAAGAAGAAGATTGTAGAAGGCAAGGTGGAGAAATACAAAGCTCGGTTGGTAGCAAAAGGTTATTCCCAAGTGACGGGAATTGATTTTGGTGATATTTTTTTCTCCTATCGCCAAAGTTACTTCTATTAGATTACTTTTATCTGTTGCTGCTGCATTTGATTTTGAGATAGAATAGATGGATGTGAAGACAAATTTTCTTCACGGAGATCTAGAAGAGGAGATCTACATGAAGCAACCTGAAGGCTTTATGGTGAAGGGTAAGAAAGAACTGGTATGCAGGTTGAAGAAGTCTCTTTATGGGTTAAAACAATCACCAAGGATGTGGTATCAGAAATTTGATACCTATATACGGGGACTTGGCTTCACCAGAAGCAAGGAGGATCACTGTGTTTATTTTAAATTAATTGGTGACCGTGTTATTTATTTGGTCTTGTATGTGGATTATATGTTGTTGATTGGAAATGACAAAGAAATTATCCAAGATTTGAAGACCCAACTGCTCTCCAAATTCGACATGAAGGATCTGGGTGCTGCAAATTATATTTTGGGCATGGAAATTAAGAGAGATCGGGCAAAGAGGAAGCTCTGGTTAAACCAGAGGAAGTATGTCGAGACTATATTGCAGAGGTTCAATATGCAAAATAGTAAACCGGTGAAGGTTCCTATTCCTGTAGGTGTAAATCTGTCTGCTGAACAGTGTCCCAAGACACAAGAAGAAGAGGAGTATATGTCCCGTGTTCCATATGCAAGTGCAGTGGGTAGCCTGATGTATGCAATGGTCTGTACTAGACCAGACATTGCACATGCAGTGGGAGTATTGAGCAGGCTTATGTCAAACCCAGGGAAGGAGCATTGGACAGTAGTGAAGCGGGTTTTCAGATATTTACGTGGCACTAGTGATTATGGCTTGTGCTACCAGGGAAGACCAGGATTGGAAAGAATGTTGAACATTCGTGGTTTTGTTGATGCAGACTGGGCTGGAGATCTGGACCAAAGAAGATCTACAAGTGGGTATGTGTTTAGCCTATTTGGAGGTGCAGTAAGTTGGATGAGTAAAAGACAGTCTGTAGTGGCTCTTTCAACTACAGAGGCAGAATACATAGCAGCCACTCATGCAAGCAAGGAAGCAGTTTGGTTGCAGAGATTGTGTTCAAGTATGGGGTTGGTACAACAAGCTATAATGATAGACTGTGATAGCCAAAGTGCAATTTTCTTGGCTAAGAACCCTGCTTATCATTCAAAGACAAAGCACATTGATGTTCAATATCACTTTGTTAGAGATATGGTTGAGGCTAAAAAGGTGTTGCTGGTAAAGGTGGACACTTTGAAGAATGTTGCAGATGCATTGATGAAGTCTGTGAGCACTCAGAAGTTCTCTTGGTGTAGAGAAACAATGGGTGTTGAAGAATTGGCCCAATGACTAAGCTCTCCTGTGACCCCCTGTGGAAAGAAAACAACAAGTGGTATCAGAGCGTAGGTCACGAGTTCGATACACACCCGGCTCGCGTTGGGGGGGAGATTGTTGGACATTGGATAAACCAACACTCCCTGTGTGTTTCGTGACATGGACTAACCGCCTCTCGTGGATCCTTATCTCTGGCGATGCGATCGTTAACTAACACCTGTGGGTTTTGGTCTAACGGCAATCGTGATTCCCAACATGGTGTTGTATGTTGTATGTGGGCATACGTGTTGTGATGTACATTGTGTGTATGTGTACATGATTGAAGAGAAGCAAAGGCATTGGGTGCTTGCCAGGTGTGGCAACTAATCCAATGTGGGTACAGAAAGAACAAAGGCAGAAGTAAGGACCGATGAAGGATAAGTATTGATATTTTATTTCGGTTCTATTATGCATGTGATCTACGATTCTGACTTATGATGGTTACATGTGATTTATGATTATGGTTTATGATGATTGCATGCGATCCATTATTTTGACCTATTATGGTTGTGGTTTACCTAACCAAATGTGATATGTCTATACATGATGATTTGATCGAACAACTAGTTTGACTTGTGTGACAGGAAGTAAACATAAGTGCAAGTTTACCTTATTGACAAGCTACCAATGAGGTACGATTTGAATTTATTTCAATTTATTTTGAATCTAATGGAATTATGTGCTTGGCACAGGAAAGCATGTAATTCTTGGTTTGGGATGGTTGAAACTGACTGCAAAAACTTGCAGTGCCAGCAAAAGGAACTGTAACATGCAACAAAATGTTGGTAAAGCACTTCAGGAGTAGGGCCATTGTGGGACACTGGTACACAGCAGTGTCCTTTGATTACCATGAGCATGCTATGACTGATATGATGGTTTTGATACATATATATTCCTTGGTTTTTGTATCTTCCGATGCAAGGAATCCTTGCCAAGGGATGGATTTCCCAAGATGGGGGTGCCGGCGGAACTTGGAAGTGTGTGACTTCATGGAAGAGGTTGAACGGATTTCCTGTGGGATTGCGTAGCAAAGAAGGTGTTGTTCAATCTTTAACATTAATCATGGGTGTATTAAAATGGTCGAAAAGCCATGAATTAAACTTTATATCAAAGGGAGAAATATTTCAAAAGTGGCTAAAAAGGGGAAAAGGTAATGGAAGCCAAATGTATTAAAGCCAATGGGGAAATAACGCAAAGGATGGAGTGTAAAGTCATAAAGCAAACAGGAGATATAAAAGGAAAGAGAGCGCAGCACTAAACGCAAGACCAACGTAATAAAAGAAATTGCAGCCACATGAAGGCGCACGTGGGAAATTCCGAGGGGGTCGAGTAGCGGGGGAAGGACGAGATCCATACCCCCGCGGAATTGTGACACGTAGCATGGTGGGGACTCAATGTTAGAAGGAGGCGACAGGAGGTTGCCGCGTGGCAGTGACATGGCGGATCGAAAGGTGGACCCTCACGGTGGGTAAGTCATATATTTATTTGGCGCAAGAACTCATATGTTGAAGGAGTCGGACAGCGCATGCAGTTAAAAGGTAAGGTAAAGTCTATTAGGTCAGCTGGTATTGAGACCCGTACCAACCTTAAACCCGACACGAGGCGCCCACCTACACCCTGACACCCCCAATCCCCACGCGCCACGTGTCTCAGTGTCAGTGTCCTTACGACACTTGCCTTCAGTCATCCTACTCACCCGCCTTTTTAGCTCGAACAGCCCGCTCCAGTAGTAACAACTCCCGTATTTCACTCCAGTAAAAAGACACAAGTTACTATCTGCGTCGCTTTCCCAAGCAGTGTTACCCTCCGTCTAGGTATTCCATTATCTATTTTCCCTCTGTTTTCCTTTCTCTTTTTCGAATTCTTAAAATGTCAGCCATGGGGAGGGGAACGCCCAAGAAGAATGAGCCAGAAACTCCCCAGGTCCGTGAGTCTAGGAACCCCCCTAGTTTTGAGCCCCTCTATGACTTGCAGGCTGGTATCTGCGACCCAAAATACCCTTTTGACATACGCAGTATCAAACCCCTGCTTTTTGGCCGCCATTGCAAGAACGCAGACCGTTTCCGGGTTGTCGTGTCGGGCTTATACCACCAAATCACCCCTCAGGTCCATTCCTGTGTTGATTTCATCACCTGGCTCAGAGATGTCTTTGATGTACATCGGGGCACCTTCGTTTCCCCTTAAGGGAATAGGGTTCTTTCCCTTTCTCTCGATGTTATCAGACAGGCCCTCCGTTTCCCTGCCAGCGACACATATGTCAGCTTCAAAGATGAAACCTTGGCAACCCAGTTCATTAAACAGCCACGGGAACCCCGTCGTGCCTTTATATCCTCCATAACCATTGACCATGCAACTTCTCTGCCTACATTAGAGCCATTTTCACTAAGTCTTTTCGTCGAAGAGGTTTGACCCATTCTCTCTCTCATCGCTGGCCTTTTGGGGGTAGGGAGCCCGAAAGACATTTCTATAGTATGCGTTCGCTTCTTATGGCTCATGTCACAGAATGGGGTAGTCTTAGACATTCCTGGTTTCCTCTCCTCAGCCATCCTAACCCAATTCCAGGAGCTCTCACAAACCCGCCAGTTCCGTTTCTGCTCAATGGTGTTTTACCTCTTCTTGTTCCAGCATGCAGATAAGTTCGACCGTTTGGGGTTAGACAAAGTCTATTCTGAGAATTCCCAACCCAGACCAGTCTTCGACTGGAATTTCTTTGTCTGTCAATTACCTAAGGGAGAGGGTTATGCTAACTTTGTGAACACTTTCATGTCCATCACCTATGCCATCATTCACGACTCGCCTTCTCCTATGGTTTTCCCAGAAATGAAACGCTGGCTGCAAGCCGGGAAATACCAATGTACCGGAGATTGGTTTCTTTTTGAAGACTGCACTGAGATTCAGGTCTATGGAGCCGAAGTTGCCCCATACGGGTTGCCAGTTTTCCCCATCCAACGAGTTTACGCCCTCGAGTACATCCGGCAAGCCCTCAAAGCTGACCAGCTCCATTTTGTCCCCGCTAAGAAAGTCTACATCCTAAGGCTTCCTATCGAAATCAGCCCCTTCGTGGTAAACTCAAGACATGCCCTCCCAATCGCTGAAAAAATGCTGCAAGGTATGGACTTGATGCTGGGGAAAAGCTGGGCTTATGACCCGCGAGAAATCATTTCAAACAAAAGGAAAAGGAACAGGTCTACACCCTACATACATGAGCCGAGGCCATTTATGGAATGGAGGGCTAACCTCGAAATTTGGCCCTTGTTTTCGCAGATGGAGACAGATTCATCTGCTACAAGGGAGGAGGAGGAAGTGCACAGGGACGCCGGTGAAGAAGAAGCAGGTACCTCCGGAGCAGCACCACTGCCCAAGAGGCAAAGGACGGCCACCAGTGAAGCTGAAGTCATAGGAGAAGGGAAATTACTGGAACCCTTCACGAAGTTTGGTGAATTTGATAAAGGCAAGGCAGGGATAGCAGTGTTGAGAGACAGCGTCGCTTCCTCTGATTTCACAGAGGTTACGCAGGCCATCATTGAGCACACTTCGTCCAGGGAAAGCGAAAGGGAACATACGAATAAAGCAATCCGAGACAGGTACAAGGCTGAATTAGGGGGGTATGTGGAAAAATATCATACCAGGCTCTCCGCCTCTATCAACGCGGACACTGAAAGCCTGGTATTGTCTATGGAAGAGGCCATCCTGGACCCCCATTCTGATGTTCCCAGCTATAAGGTGCTTGAATTTTCCATTGACATGCAGAAGGTACCGACCAATGACATGTGCAACCTGTTCCAAACGGTTTGCGACATGATGAAGGATAAACTAATGCAGCTCACCCTCACACTAAGGAAGTTAGAACAGAAACATGACCAGCTGAGGGCATCCTTAGTAGCTGAACAAGTTTCCTGCCGTGCCAGAGCACACCAGGTGCGTGTTCTCGAGGACCAGATCAAGAACCTAGATGATGGAGGAAGAGGTGCACAGGTAGCACTCATAAATCAGTTGCAGAAGGAAGTTGCATCCGCAAAAAGACAGGCTCGTATACCGGCCTCGCAGCATGTTCAAACAGCTGAATTGGTACAAGCAGAGGAGGAGAAAGTAGAGTTGTCTGCCAGGTTATCCAAGGAGAGGGAAGAGAAAGAAAATATGGCCGAAAAGATCAGCGAGCTACAGGACAAAGCAACAGAGCTACAAGCCAGGTGGGATTCACATAGCTGCCAGTCAGCTGAAGCGTCAAGTGGAGTCAGCTCATTGCCAGCACAACTGTCCGCAGCCAGAGCTGAGATTGAAGTACTGGAAAAGCAAGCATCTACGGCCAGACAAAAGATCACACAATTGGAGAACTCCCTGGACGAAAATGCCAGAACAGTCGAGGGGCTACAGAAGGAAGTGGAGCAAGAGAAGAAGGTCACGGCAGAGCAGCAGAAAACCATTGCTGACATGAGAAGTCGAGCAAAGGGGAACCTCACCCTTCTCGAGGCCAGAAGCATAATCTGGTAAGATATAATCATGGCGGTAACCGAGCAATGGGAGTTCTTGAAAACGATAGGGGAGCACAAGTCTGTTATTCCCTATCTCAGTAGAAAGTTGCAGGAGGCAGGGGTTGATCTGCCTAACAGAGCTCAACATGCTAGGGAGTACATTTCATTTCTTTACGAGATGAGGTCAAACGACTTGGAGAAACACGGTATCTCCAGCCGATTCACAGAGGCCATCAAATGTCGTAAGATCATCGATAAAGAGAAGGCCCGAGTAGCAGCCTCTTGAGCCCTTCAACAAGTGGTCGACAGCGTCAGACGGTTCGACGAGGTATGGAATGGAATCACCACAGCTGGACTCCCTTCCTGCTGGGACCCGGCCGCCCCCGCCGTGCTCTTGCCCCTGGACCAATATACAACACGCTTGCAAACAGAAAAACATCGGACCGACCTTCAGATGGTTAAAGCGACTCAACTCAAAGCTGACACAATTGTTACGGTCCTCCAAAAGGAGTTTAATCTCCTTTACATGATCAGGCACAAGCTCCCTGCCGGGGCAGGTTTTCACGCTCTCACCGAAGCCTTCATCGAGGTGGAGGGGTTATCAGCGATGCCCGAGCCAACTGTGGAGAGTCAACAGAGACTGGCGCAATTTATGAGTCAGCATGCCAGTTCGTCCGCAAACATGCCTCCACCTGAATCAGCAACGGCTTCCACTCAGCCTCGCCTGTGATTTTTCATGTCAACTCATGATGTGGCCTTAACGGCCTATTTTACTTTTACTCAGTTTATTTCTTTTAAAGTTTCGAGTGGGTTGTTTTCCCCACTCTTGCATTTTACTTTTTCACCGAACAGCTGCTTAAGTTTCTGTTTTTGAAAACGGCCGAGAGCCTGTTTGCACATGATGGGAGGCTTGATTCCCCATCATGAATTTTGTTGTTATGAAAGTGACATTTAACAAATTTTGTTCATGCAAATAAAATATTTTCCCAAAAATATCTTCTCGCTGAGATGAAGGGGAGCCTATATGAGGTAAATCAAAGGAGAAAGAAAGGTTCCAAAATTTTTGGAGGAAGTAACTGTGTAAGACCTTCTCATTTGGCTATTTTGTGAACGTCCTGATATGAATGCAAAGAGCCCGTAGGGCCTCAATGAAAAGGAGTTTTGTTTCAGATAAGGATTCTGGTTTTGATTCTTCACAGTGTGTTATTCTCTCTTGTGTGTTGTAGTGTAGTTATTCATCTCGCTTATATCCATATATCTGGTATTGCATTCTGGAATGCGAGTTGCGGGCTGCTTCTGTTATGAATTTATCCCGGTGGATACTTATTTCATTACCTTCTTGGCACTTTAAATATGGCTCAGGTGTAATATGTTGTTCCATTTTCACTCCATTCACATTTCTGCTGTATTGAATGTTATGAAGTATTATTTACGAACGTGGTTATCATGTATGGATTCTTAATGTTTAAGCCCACCACATGTTAACGTGTGTTTCTGAATACTGTCTTTATAGCAATTAATATCTTCTTCCTTCTACATTCTCAGTAGATACCCTTATATCATCCTTCTCTATGAAGTATTTGAGAATCCAGCCCTTGCTACAGCGAACTGTCTTGGAATTGTCTTGTGCATTTATGTTGGGGCTTAACATCTTGCTTATTCAGAATTGTCTCTTCGGCTTTAAGCTTCTGAAATATTGGATACCATTGAAATTCTAGTTTTCCCATTTGAAAAGAAATAGTTCGAGAGCCCGGTCCTGCTGAGATCATTCCCATTACATGATTGTGTCTCTCTGCTATGTAAGATGTCCTAGGCACTGGTCTATGGCAACTCTAGGCTGTCTCTAGGAGTTACAACATCTTTTTGGCGTCGTTGCCGGGGAACGAAGTTGAAGAAATCTAAGATCCCTGGGCCTCGACAAAATCCATTCACTCTTCAGTTAGGTGAGCACGAAGAGTTGAGAGTTGTGCACCCCTCACCTTGGCAACTCCACAATAATTTTTCAGTTAAACCTGTTTGCAGTCCTTGCTCCCCGTAAGCCACACCTAAGGTTAGATACATCTCAGTCAAGGACACCCTCTGTGTCTGACCCAGAAAGAATCCTACATAGAAGAGGCTGGAGGGAAAGGTAGTCAGTTCATACCGAGATTCCTGAATTCTCCCTAGAAAACTTTCCATATCTTCCGTCCTCTTCCTCTCAAGTCGCCCAAATACAAGGCCCTAACCCTATCATAAGAGATACTGGTTACTATTCTAAGAGCCCACCTCGGGGAGGCGCCCATATCAAAGACGAAGCCGAGTCTAGCTATACTCCGCATTACTCTTTCCACCCTACCCCTGAAAGTGAGGAGATTAAGGAAGTTACTGAAATAGCTGCCGTCCATAGCCCTACATTCTCATCAACCCCTCAAGCCGTTGTTCACTACATCCCCATCATTATCCATACTTCACTTCCACTTGCTCCTCCTCCTCTTACAGCCTAGACTCTCGTACTACCTCCACCTCCCCCAATGGGGAATGTCCCTGGCTTCCTGCAAAACAGATACGCTCCTTTGGAGTTATCGGCAGTACTAAATGACATTCCACAGGATTATTTAAATATTCTGCCCAGATTTAGTGGTGAGAATGACATTGAAGCACCGAAACATGTCGAAATTTTCTGCTCTTTCGCAAATAATTTTAATGTGGAGCATCTGGATGTAGTTCTAAGGCTGTTCGTGCAATCCTTAGATGGGGAAGCCAGAAAATGGTTCAAAACCCTTGGAGCTTGTTCCATCAACACTTGGGAGGCAATGGAGGACGCTTTCATCAAAAAGTGGGGGGAAAGGAAAGATCACGGTGATGTCCTTACCGAGTTTAACACTTTGAAAAAGAAGCACAATGAAGGGGTATCAGAGTTTATCAGAAGATTTAACAAATTGTACCTGAGCCTCCCCGCTGAGATGAAGCCTCATCAGACTGCTACCAAGGTCGTCTTTGTGGCGGCATTTAATTCTGAATTTGGTTTCTCATTGAGAGAGAGAAAGCCAGCCACCCTGGATGATGCACAGACAGACGCGTTGGAGATAGAAGCAAATTTTGTCTCGACTGGAAAATCCAAAGGGAAACAAGAACACGATGTCAGAAGGAGGGGAAAAGAGGAAGTATCCACCTCAGGCCAAGACAGAGATTCGGCCAATGACAAGATTGAGGAAATGAATAGAATGATCAAGAATCTCTCAAATAAGTTGGTCAAGCTTGAGATGGAGGCCAAAAATTCACCCCCAAAGAATTTCCAGAATGCTCCAAACAGGGGATTCAATCCTCAATACAGGAAACCACCCTTGCAGATACTGCAGAGGGGACAGAAGGAGCAACAAGATCAGGTACCGCATCCTTTATACTTGGAGGGGCAAGTGGAGGCTCCTCCTGAAGATTCTGCCTATGAACAAGAGGAGGCATGCCCCGTCTTCTTAGACATTGATGACATAGAATGTCCTGTACAAGAAAGTGAGGAGGGGGAGCTACAAGCTCACTCAGAAATAAGGAACAACGAGGATACTAAAGAGCCTGAGATTGATGATTACTGTAAACAGTTCGTTGACTTCATGCAAGCCCAGTTTAATAGAAAATATGACCTCAGGTCATCCAGAAAGAGGACCCGCACTCAAGATGAAGAGGAGGACACACCCCAAAAGTCAGCATCTGCACAGAAAGAGGTCAATACTCAAAAACCCCCAGAAAAAGGTAAGAGGCCCCTTAACCAATCTCTGCAATCTGATATTCAAATGCCTTCGTCTTCACAAGTAGCTGCATCCCTTGATAATAAGCCCATAGTAAAAGAAGTTAAGCCTCCCCCGCAAAGTAAAGAGTCAAAATAAAAATAAGTGTCAATAGATAAGCCTTCATCTGTCTTCTGTTTACAAAAAGAGCTTGAAAAAGTAAAAATACCAGTCCCTCTGTCTGAGTTATTGAAACAACCTGCCTACCAGTCACAGGTCACTTCCTTCATCTCTCCTCCTGATGTACCACACATTCCAGACAGTCTTAACCTGTAAGAAGAAAGACCTATGGTAGTGTTCGGTCCACACGTTGAAGAGTTAGACCCCTCCACCCCTCCCTTTTATGTATCTTTAGTGATCCATGATCTATTGTTGCATAATTGTATGTTAGACTCTTACACCAGTCAATTTCCTCCTATTTCACTACTTCTAATTTTCTGGTTTTGTTTCAAACATGTAATGTTGGAATCGTGATTTCCGTTAGACCAAAACCCATAGGCATTAGTCTTAGCTACAATCGCTAGAGTTAGGATCCACGAGAAGCGGTTAGTCCATGTCACGAAACACATGGGGAGTGTTGAACCCAATGTCCAACAATCTCCCCCCCAACGCGAGCCAGGTGAGTTTTGAACTCGACACCTATCGCTCTGATACCACTTGTTGGAATCACAATTGTTGTTAGACCAAAACCCACAGGCATTAGTCTCCGCTACAATCGCTAGAGTTAGGATACATGAGAGGTAGTTAGTCCATGTCATGAAACACACGGGGAGCGTTGAACCCAATGTCCAACATGTAATGCACGAGGTTGGTTTCCCACTACGGGCAGCATATTCTATACTTTTTGAACTCTTCTCTTGGACTGGTTTCCCTGTCTAGGGAAGCCCCTTTTTTTTTGTTTTGGAAACGAAATTTCCCTCTGGAACTGGCTTCCCAACTCCGAAGGATGAGGACTGTAATCTTTTGGACTGTATGATATAATAGAAGTAGACTAATTTAGGGAAAAAAAAAATTATTGCAAATATAAAACTCTTGAGAAAGGAAAGGGATCTGATGATTCTCCTTCTACAGAGGAAAAAACCACCTTATATGAAGGTGGGGATGTGTACTTGGCTTCTCCTTCAAGTACACATGTATATCATGAGGTGTGGTTGATTGAATCAGGCACATCATTTCACTTAACTCCCTATAGGGAGTGGTTCTACGAGTACGAGAAATATGATGGTGGTGATGTCTTCATAGGGGATGACAAGAAGGAAAAAATCATAGGACGTGAAAAATTCAAGTTAAAGTTGCAAGGTGGAAGGATTAGAACACTTCATGGTGTTCTATACATTCATTCATTGGATAGAGATATGATTTTTGTAAGCACGATGGATGATGTATGTGTAAAAATAGTGTTCAAGAAAGATATTTGGAAGATGGTTCAGGGAACACTAGAATTTATGCAGGGATTTCAGATTGGAACTCTATACAAGCTTATGGGTAGCACTGTTATTGATGGGTGAAACATTTTTTTGGTTCCTGAAATTGGAGAAAAAAATCTAGTGGTCTCTAAATTAAATGCTATGTTGTGGCATCAAATACTTGAACATATTGGAGAGAAGGGCCTTCGAATACTACATGGTAATGGTATGGTATAAGGTATGTATAATTTCTCTCTAAATTTTGATTTCTTTGAATATTTTTTATATGGGAAGCAGAATCGAGGGGGTTTCCCCTCTGGCGATAAGAGGGAGAAAGGGATATTGGAGATTTTGCACAATGATTTTTTTGGACTTGTGTCGGTTCAATCATTGGGTAAATATGTGTACTATGTCCCATTTATAGATGAATTCTCAAGGAATACATGGATATATTTCCTAAGGATTAAATACGAATTCTTTGACATATTTAAATAATTTAAGGCTCTGGTGGAAAATTAGACAGAGAATAAGATCAAGGCATTGAGGATAGAAAATGGTGGAGAGTTCTGCAAGAAGGAATTTTAAGATTTATGTAAGAAGTGTGGTATAGCATGATAGAAGACTACTCCATACACACCTCAACAACATGGAGTTGTAGAAATAATGAATAGGAAATTTAATGAAAAGGAAAGGTGCATGCTCAGCGGTGTCAGGTTAGAACATGAATTCTTGGTAGAGGCAATTGATACTACATGTTATCTATTTAAGATCAACTTCATCAGCGTTGTAGGATAAGACTCCACATGATTTATGGACTAGTAAGAAACCATCTCTCTCACATCTCAGGGTATTTGGTTGTGATGCATATGTACATGCTCCAAAGGAGAAAAGAACCAAGTTTGATAGTAAATCTGAAAGGTTCATTTTTATTGGGTAAAAGGATGGTTGAAAGGGTTACAAGCTTTGGAACCCAGAAACAAGGAAGGTTGTGTACAATTGAGATGTGGTGTTTAGAGAGGTTAAAGATGTTATTAAACATGAATTCCTACCAAAGGAAAATGAACCATAAAAGATAGAGTTTGAACTAAATGAGGAAGAATAAGACTCTACAGCATAGCAAGAATCAAAAGAGGAATAGCCACACAGTCCAATTTTGAGGAGATCAGTTCGGGAGAGAAGGCAGCCAGAGAGGTATAGTCCATTTGATTTATGTTCAAATTTTGTTTTATCTATTACTAATGATGATCCCAGAACTGTCAGGGAGGAAATGGATTCATAGGATGCAAAACTCTAAAAGGAGGCCATGGTTGAAGAAATGACATCTTTAGAAAAAAATGAGGCTTGGGATCTAGTGGAGGTTTTGGTTGGAAGGAAACATGTCAATAGAAAATGGGTGTTTAAGAAGAATATGAATGCAGAAGGAAAGGTGGTTAAATACAAATCTCAATTGGTAGAAAAAGGTTATTCCCAGGTGTTGGGAATCAAATTTGGTGATTTTTTTCTCTTGTTTCCAAGTTAGCTTCTATTAGATTACTTTTATTTTTTGTTGTTGCTTTTGATTTTCAGGTAGAATAGATGGATGTGAAGACAAAATTTATTCACGGGGATCTGGAAGAATAGATATACATGAAGCAACCCAAAGGCTTTATGGTGAAGAGTAAGAAATAATTGGTATGGAGGTTAAAAATGTCTTTGTATGGGTTAAAACAAAAAACAAGGATGTGGTATCAAAAAATTGGTACATATATACGAGGACTTGGTTTCACAAGGAGAAAACGAGATCATTGTGTGTATTTTAAAATAATTGGTGACCGTATTATTTATTTGGTTTTATATGTGGATGACATGTTGTTGATTTGAAATGACAAAGAAATTATCCAAGATTTGAAGACCCAATTGTCCTCTAAATTTGACATGAAGAATATTGGTGTTGCAAACTATATTTTCGGCATGGAAATTAAACAAGATCGGGAAAAGATAAAGCTCTGGTTAAACCAATGAAAGTGTTTTGAGATAATATTGTAGAGGTTTGATATGCGAGATAGTCAACTGATGAAGGTTTTTATTCCTGTAACTGTAAAGTTATTTGTTGAATAGTGTCTCATGTTCCATATGCGAGTACAATTGGTAGCCTAAGGTATGAAATAGTATGCACTAGATCAGACATTGCACATGCAGTGGGAGTATTGAGCAGGTTTATGTCAAAACTAGGGAAGGAGAATTGGATAGCAATGAAGCGGGTTTTCAAGTATTTGTGTGGCACTGGTGATTATGGTTTGTGCTACTAAGGAAGACCAAGCTTGGACAGATTTGTGGACATACATGGATTTTTTGATGCATATTGTGATGGAGATATAAATCAAGGAAGATCTACAAGTGGGTATGTGTTTAACCAATTTCGAGGAGCAATCAGTTGAATGAGCAAGAGAAAATTTGTGGTGGCACTTTCAACTACAAAGGTTGAATACATGGAAGCCACTCATGCAAGAAAGGAAGAAGTTTGGTTGAAAATATTGTGTTCAAGTATGGGGTTGGTATAGTGAGCTATAAGGATAGACTGTGAAAACCAAAGTGCAATTTTCTTGGTAAATAACCTTGCTTATCATTCCAAGACAAAGCACATTGATGTTGAGTATCACTTTGTGAAGGATATGGTTGAAGACAAAAATGTGTTGTTGATTAAGGTGGACACGTTAAAGAATGTTGTATATGCATTGACAAATTCTATGAGCACTAATAGTTTTTTTGGTGTAGAGAAACAATGGGTGTTACAACTCGGGACCAATTACTTGTGCACTCTTGCGTCCCCCTGTGTGGAAATAAAACAACAAGTGGGAGAAAGTTGGGTATGTGTTATATTATTTCCACGACTAGTATCAGGCATTTTTACGTTGCATCGGGTGTAACAGGGGGTCTTGTCGGAGGGTTTTCAAAGGGGTGGCAGCCCACTGCACAATGTCCGGGGTAGTGCCCCGGGATATTTTATTTTTATGTGGACCCAAGGATGGTGAGCGGACCTACCCATGGTTATGTGCATGGTTTTGGGCATGATTGGTCTCTCCCATTTTATTTTGTAGTTCTGGTCAAGGGAACTATGGTTATTTTCTAATCCAGGGCTAGCGGATTGGGGTTTATGGATGCTTTGGCATGTATATAATGTATTGTAAAATTGAAAGTAATAAAATAAAAAATCAATCTGGTTTTCCCAATTTGGGTTCTAGGAGAAAATATCTATGTATATTTTATGTTCTTGCCAATTGTATATTTTTTGTTTTGAGAAACTATTTGTAGGTAATTTCTGTACAGAGTCAAAACCTACAAAAATAATTTCAAAGACTTGAAATTTTTCCAGAAATCTTGGCCAAAATTTCATTATAACGTATTCCAAATGTTTCTTCCTTTACAACATTTTACTCCCAAAATGTTTTTACTTGTGAAACACCATATCACCTTAATTTTCCCTTCATTGCACCCTTTCACATTTCCAAGAAATGTCAATCTTCTCCCCAGAAAATTTTTACATTTTTAAGGTTTTATTCCCTAAACTATTTATATATTCGATGTTTTTTTTCCTAGTTTCACATTGAATCGTAACAAATATATTTTTGTTATTGTATATCCTAGTTTTTAAAAAAGCTTTCCTTCGTGACATTTTGCATGAACTGAAATTGTTTTTTTGGCATGGCACTTAGTTTTCTCCTCTCTGGTATGTTGTACATAAAAGTGTTTTCCGTGTACTACATTGCATTGTGACAAAAATATTTTCCCTGAGTGCATCTTGCGGAATATCTTCTTTGTATATTCTTATGATATTGGATAAAAAATATATTATAAAGATACAAGTGAAAAGAAAATAAGGTTCAATTTTAACTTATTTTGTTGTAGGATTTATACGTTTCAGTGTGTTTTTTTGTTATTCCAAAAATTATTTTATAGATATCATGGACATTGGTTTTTGTTTTAATAATATTATGTTTATGAAAATAGTTTTAATGGGAGATATTAGGATCGATAGGTAAGGAATTTGTAATAATTTAATGCTATTTTATTAAGAATTTCAATATCATTTTAAGTTTCAAATTTAAATTTTATAAAGATGTAAAATATTAATATTATTGATATTGTGATTTTGATTGTTTTGTTTCATGTGTTAATAGTTAAATCAAGCTTTATAATCTCTATCTTAACTATTTTTGAGTTTATGATTGCTAATTCTCATTTTAAATGTAATAACATGGAGTCTATCCTTGCATAATTTAAGTAAATTATATTTATATTTTAAACATTTAATCAAGGTTTAAGGTCAAATTTCAAAATAGAACATTTAGGAAAACAAAAACATTGAAAGTTGATCATTGAGTTAAGATTAGGATTTGGTCTTTAATTTAAATTAAACATTGAAAGTAAAAAATATCTTATTGTAATTGCATTTTACTTTTTAATATGAAAGATAAATGTAACTCCTTTAATGCTTAGATTGAATTGAAACATGAAATTTAAAAAATATATTAATAACAAAAAAATTTAGAATTGGTCATAAATAAAATATTTGAGTGTTCACATTAAGAATTTCAATTGGGTTTATCTTGAGTGGTTGGGAGGAATGTTATCCTCTCCACCTCTTGGAAACAATGGTAATACTGAGAGGGGGGGTGAATCAGTATTAAGGCTAATTTCAACATTCTTATTTTATCTTTTAGCTTGTTAGTCATCAAGTGACCATCAACAACATGTCATGTAAGAGAAATATAAAACAACACATGAACACATCATCATGAGCAGTAGACACATGACAAAGAGGATTTTAACATGGAAACCCAAAAGGAAAAAACCACAATTCATTTTTTTATGATGTAAATATGAGCTCTTACTCTATTACATCAATCCATTTGTGAGCCACCACTCATAGGAAGCACCAACTCCCTTAGATTGTCTTTGCTATCCACTATTATCAGGAAGCTCAAACTCCCTTGTTTATAGACACATGCCTAACTTACCTAAAGCACCAAGATTTTTTCAAGCACCAACTTGAAAGAGGCCTTAACCACCAAACTATCTTTAGATGCCTACTACAATGGATGTCCCAACTCCATGTTTGTCAACAACAACCTACACTAAGTAAGGAACTTCATAGTATATGTTGTGGGCACTCACTCTACCTCGTTTTAGATCTGCAATCACCAACTTAGCCTTTTTTTCTCATCCATTTTAACTCTTTTTCCTTTCTCAATCTGAACTCTCTTCAACAGTATGCCCAACATCCTCATACACCCAACTCGCTCTCTAGCAGCTCATACTCATTGCAACATACATAGAAGAACTCTGCATTCAGCCTTCAACACTTCAACAACACACTCATTTTATCCTTTAAGCTTTCATACACTCTGCATTTCAACTCTCGGTCTTGGTTGTTCCTCAAGTTCTCTCATTCTCTCTTAACCTCAGGTTTTCAATGTTGGAGAATCTAGAGATAGATAGGTTGGTTCAGAAATTTCTCAATAAAGAAGTCATCAGACCATGTACATCTCCATGTGGTTCACCTATTGTATTGGCACCAAAGAAAGAAGGTACATGGAGGATGTGCATAGATTTTCAAGCATTGAATAAAATCATGATTAAGAACGGTTACCCTCTTCTTCACATAAATTATTTATTAGATCAATTAAAGAAAGAAAAGTATTTCAATAAGACGTAAGTAGTGTTTATCAAGCCCCAAGGGTTAGCTCAATCGGTGGAGTCCCCGCTTGAAGTACTCCCCGATTGGGAGGTCCGAGGATCAAATCTCGTTGACACCCGCGGGGTTAGGCCTCAGTGTTAGGCCGACAGTAGATCCCCCTGGGAGGATGTACTGCGATTTCTTAAGACCGTGGATGTAGCCAGTACGTGTGTGCGGGCACATAGGAAAGTGAACCACTTGTAAAAATAAAATTAAAAAAAAAAAAAAAAAAAAAGTAGTGTTTATCATCAATATGAATTTTTGAAGGTGATGTGTGGAAAATTGCTTATAAAAAAATACAAGGATTATTTGAATGGTTAGTAATTCCTTTTGGGATTTGTAATGCTCTTGCTACTTTTATGCAGGTGATGAATGAACAATGTGCTCCAACCATTCATTGATGATTTTGTTATAGTCTACTTAAATGACATTCTATTTTTGTAGAACTTAGGAAGATCATGTCAAGCATGTTAACCAAGTATTCAATGTACTGAAAAGGGAGAAAGTGTACTTAAATATGTTAGAATGTGAGTTCGATAAAACATCTTTGGTATACTTGGGCTATATTGTATGGCGTGGAGAATTGAGGATGGATCCCTCAAAAGTAGAAGTTATTATAAATTACCCAAAGCCTAATTCTGTAACAAAAGTTAGAAGTTTCTTGGGAACAACCTAATATTGAAGGAATTTTATTACTAACTTCTCATCTATTGCAATTCCTTTACATGCTTTGACAAGTGATAAACAAATATTTTAGTGGGGAGACAAATAGAAAAAATCCTTTGACACACTGAAGGAAAATATTAGTATCGCATCAGTGCTAGTATTTTCATATCTACAACCATTTGAAATTGAAACCAATGTAATTGAATATTCCATGGGAGCAGTATTAATGCAACAAAGGGCGTTGATATGTTACCACTTTGATACCTTATTTAATTTGGTAAATAACTATCCTACCTATGTGTTGATGGAAAAAAATTACCTAATCAACATTTGGAAAGACCATCTGGTCATAGTCCCAAACCAAACTCTTATCAGTTTAAATGATGGATCTGGCTGGCTATATTTGTTACCCCCTCTCTCTCCTGTTGAGTGTGGAGCCTGATTATCTTCTTTATTTTGTATCATAGTGTTGGACCCCTGTTCTTAACGGAGCGGCAACGCCGCCCGTAATTGAACGCTGCCTGGGGGGTCTAGGGGGGGCGGCTACAACTTTATGGAGCCCCTCCTTGGCGGGGCATTTCAGAGGCAGTACCCCCAAAGCTAAAAACAGATGTAAAATTTCCTTGTAAAAGTATTGTAATTTCTAGTCAATCTGGGCCATTCATTAGGCAGATGATTTGACGGTAGAAGTTATGTTTAATTTAGGGTTTTTTTCCCTAGAAGGCAACCCCTCGTTTTGTATGAGGGTATTGTATTGTGGCTGTGTATTGTATGTGTATTCTCAGAGCGAGAAATAGATAGGGAGACTGTGAGAGATAACAGAGGATATTACATTAGATCTGTTGTAGGTTGTGTCTCTTCATTTTGCTGGATAATAGAAAGGAAGGACTGGTTGTTCGGGGTAGACGTAGCCCAAATTTGGTGAACCACGTATATCTGTGTCTCTTCGGTTTTATATGTTTTCTGTGTTTGTGATTCCGCATATTTTATGTGTTGCATTGCTCTGTAATATGTAATTTTTTAACATCTCATCGTTGATGTATAGTGTTTCTATTTATAATCAACAAGAGGATATATATTTGATTTACCGTCTTACAATGCACACGCAAGAAATAAATCATTAAGTTGATTTTAGGGCTCATTCAAGCCACAAATGTAATTTTCCCCTCTGTGAGGGGACTTCTAAGAATGAAATTAATTAATATAACTATGAACCTAAATCTAAAAGTAAGTAGCAAATGGAAACCTAATCTAACTTGATAATTAGGAGATAGCTCCCAAATAACAAGTGCAAGGATTTAATTAACATGGGGATTTAACATGCTTTTTATAATGAATGCTCATTCATTGAATAAGTTATGACAAATGGTATTAACAATACCATGCATACTCTTTCGAGAGATTATAATAGTGAAAAATAGACCATCAAAATGCATAAAAAAATCTTACAATTTAATGACAGTTAGATTGATTTTAGAGGACGTATTTCTGAGTAAATAGTTACTCAGAAATATGATTTAAGCACTTTGAGTAAATAGGAAAACAATAAAATATATATAATTTTATTAGACAATATAGTTCATCTAACAAACAATCATTAGCATATTCAATAGAAGTGCAAAATATGAAATAATTGACATAAATTTGTCATTGAATGAATGAAATTGCATTAAAAAATAAAAGTACTTGTAAATACAATTAATAAAATTCGATTCTTTTGCTTTGTTACTTGATTCGATCTCCAATAGTCCTTCCAAAATCATGAACTCTGCCATTAAAGGGAAAGAGCTGCAATGTGCAAGCTTTGCCTCAAATACAAACTCTACATCTCAAAAAGAAAAGATCTTGAAAAGAAGACCCCCAATAACCCAAATAAGAGTTTTCCTCTCATCCTACAACTAAGAATCTCTTTACAAAAGTGCCTAGAGTATCAAATTTGCATCCAAGAGAAGCTCTTTCCTCATTCTCAAAACTTATATTATAATTTAAAAAAAGAGGTTTGGATCCATCAATTTTGGAGTTGTGATTCCTATTTATTTCCTTTGTTGGTGCAATATCATTGCTCTAAAATCTCTTAGATTCATCATTACCAACAGATCTCATGCAAAAACAATCAAAATTGAAATAAAATGAATTAATTTTACACAGAA
Source organism: Pinus albicaulis (assembly GCA_034641835.2). Classification (NCBI taxonomy): domain Eukaryota; kingdom Viridiplantae; phylum Streptophyta; class Pinopsida; order Pinales; family Pinaceae; genus Pinus; species Pinus albicaulis. Next base: position 23,245 of record JAXQQM020071772.1, read on the forward strand.
AAATCAAAGTGCCAAAAATTGAAAAACTAAACTCTCAAATTGAATTCTAATTAAATGAATAAAATAAATGAAAATTATGTCTCCCAATGATCCCCGTAATGATATATTTGGAGAAATATGACATAATCAAATGAATTTGCGATAACAAATATTTCAGCCAACTAAATTCCCCCAAAACAAATTTAGAAATTGTTTTTTTTTGTGCAAATTCAAAGCTCCATTTTTTCCGATTTTTTAGGCATAGTTAATGACAAAATATAGTCATACAACCACTTTTAAAATATTCTCCATACTTTTAGCTTTCCAACGAACCATTCTGAGCCTCATTTCACCAAATAAAACTCTAGATAATATCTTCCAAAGTTAAATTATGAAAATTACCAATATGCTAAAAAAAATGATTGCATAGGAATAATTTAATTATTTTATTAAAATTCTAATTTTAAACTATATATCATGAAATTATAAATTAATTATATTAAAATATATATAAATTAATTAAATAACATAAAATAAAAATAAAAAATGTAATAAAACATAATAATTTAAATAATTTAAAAAAATGGATAGTGGTTTTTGGGTCTCATAAAGAGCCCGGCGATTATAATGCAGAGGGAAGGGAGTTATAAGGGAAAATATGAAGTAATGGAGGTGGTGAAGGTTTAATAAATGGAGGAAAACATTGATAAGGAATATGAGAGGGAGTAGCCCGGAGGCCGGGAAAAATAGAGTTTGGAGGGTATTAGAAAAGGTTGTCGGGGGAGAAAGGGGTCGGGCTCCACGGGGAGTGGGCTCTTCTCCCAATATATATAATATGATTCTAGAGAAATCAAGAGCCCGGAGGCCTTTAAGCTTGTGGGTTTTTAAAATTAAATTTATTTTCATTGTGAGCACCAAGTTTTTTTAATTTTTTTTTGTAATATTTTTAAATAATATTGTAATTCTTATATTATGTAATATATACAATTTGAATTAAATTATATAGTTTTCTATTATTATTGATATGTACATTAAGTTTCCGCTTGCGATGGTTTTGTAGGATAGTTAATTAATATATTAACTAATAAAATAACTAATTAAAAATTAATATTTATATATTAGTTAAATTAATTACAATTTTTTGGATTAATATTTGGGTTTGTGGTGAAATTTTGCGGTGAATTTTCTCCATTAATACTTGGGTCTGTGGTGAAATTTTGCTGTGAATTTTCTCCATTAATACTTGGGTTTCTCGATTAATACTTGGGTCTGTGGTGAATTTTCTGGATTAATACTTGGGTCTGCGGTGAAAATTTTGCGGTGAATTTTCTCCATTAATACTTGGGTTTCTCGATTAATACTTGGGTCTGCGGTGAATTTTTTGGATTAATACTTGGGTCTGCGGTGAAATTCTGCAGTGAATTTTCTCCATTACTACTTAGGTCTGTGGTGATTTTTTCTCGATAAATTTTCAGACCTATGCACTTGAGGTCTGATGTCCGGTTTGCTGATATTCAAGTGCACACATTCCTTATCTTTTTCTAATACATATCTGCTCATATATTCTCAAGTATGAATAATTCACCACAGCTACCAAAGATTACCAAAGGTAGACCTAGCACAGTTACTCTACAGAGCCTTTATGAGTATATAGAGTCTTTAGAGAAACGTAGAGAAGAAAGATAAGTCAAGCTACAAACCGAGTTAGAAGCCATGCTGGAAAACAAATTCACATCTTTTGAAGACAAGATCCAAAAACAAATAGAAAATAAAATAGAACTATTGGAGAATAAAATGGAGGCAATGGAAACTAGCTTGCAGGTCATAGAAAAAAAAACCAAGATACTAACCAAACATCCCAGCAAGGAGATGATGATAATATAGAGAGTCTTAAAATGAAGGACATGATTAAAGAACTAAAAGAAAAAGTTAACAACAATCTCACCCTAAATAGTGGGGCAGGGAAATTAGATATCAAACCAATTAAAGATGAAAGGAAAAAATTGATCGAATTAGACCATGAGCATAATAAAAAAGCCTTGAACCTTATAATATTCGGTCTGAAAGAGGAGGTAGACGAGGATACTTTAGCCATAGCCCAGACAGAATTACATAATAAATTACAAATTGAAACCATGTGTCTCACAGAAGCAACAAGGTTATGGAAATTAACTAAGAATAAAGGAAGATTGATCCGAATAAAGGTGAGCTCTATTGACCATAAGTATGACATACTTAGTAAAACCTCAAGTCTAAAAGGAACAAGAATATTTATAAATGAAGATCTCATTCCAGAAGATCAAGCAGAATTAAGAAAGGAGGTTCAAAAGGTAAAAGAAGCTAGGAAGGAAGGAAAATGGGCAATAATTAGAAATAGAAAAGCCGGTATTCGAGATAGAAATAAAAAAGATAGTAATAAATAGCAATTCAACATGCTTTGAATTCTTTCTTGGAATTGTCGGGGCTTTCCATGGAACAAAGGCCCCAAGCTAAGTTGGATCTCAAATGATGTTGATATTATATTGCTTGTTGAAACATGGGAGGACGAAGAATCTAAGGTCCCTAACATAGATGGCTTTGCATTATGGTCTACCTGGAACAAGCGATCCTCCAGTAGAGGCATTGGGGGCATAGCTTGCTACATTAAGAAGAACATCTCCCCCCATGCTAGGATATAGCTTGCTACATTAAGAAGAAAATCTCTCCCCGTGCTAGGATTTATAAAAACAACCCTTACAACCAATATAGTTGGATTGAGATTACTGACATTAATGATAAAAATACCTACATAGCAATCTGTTATTTTTCCCACATTAATTCTAACTTCTATAAGAAAAAAAATCTAGATAAAAATAGTCCTTACAATGGTTTAGAGAATGATATTTCTAGCCTAAGGAATGAAGGTAATATCCTTTTAATGGGTGAATTTAATGCTCGAACTTTAAGCAACCAAGCTATTCTTCTAAGCAATCATTCCAACCCCAGTCCTCTTTGGTTAGACGAAGACCTTACTCTGGCTAGCTGGTACAAAAGGAGCTCTAAAGACGTCGGGGATAATTTGTTTGGGTCGGAGCTAGTCAAACTCTGTAATGCTCAGGATCTCATAATTTGCAACGGTTTAAAGAAGTGGCCCAATTCTAGCAAGATGACCTACATCCATGGGCTTGGTAGGAGCGTGGTAGACTATGTTATTTTTGATCCCCCTCTATACAATGAAATAATAAATTTTGACATCTTAGACGACCACGAGCCTGACTCTAATCATAGGCCTTTACTCATAACTCTCAATTTTTTCATGCATAGAGATGCCATAGAAGATAATCCTTATAGTCAAAAGAACTTAATCTTTGATAGAAATAAAAACGATCTCTTTCTAAATGAATTAAAAACTAATTTGCTTCCTTTATCTAGTATAGACAACATAGATGACCTCTATCATAATTTTACTACAACCCTCTCATATTCTATTAACAAGTTCTGAATTGAAGTCTCAAGTAATAAAAGAAATAGCAAAACCAACCCATGGTATGACAAAGATTGTAAAAGTGTGAGGAGATCAATTAAGAAAGCTATTGATGAATCTCTCAAAATTAACAAGATAAAAATCTACAAAGCCCTAACTAAAAGGAAAAAAAGGCAATATATTCGTAAAAGACAAGAGAATCTCTTACACCTCTATAAGGTGGCTCCTAAGAAATTATGGAGGCAGATTCTAACTAGGAAAACTAAAGATAATAATAAAATTTCTTTACACGACTAGGATTCCTATCTTAAAAAGCTTTATGAATCTCCAAATGCCAGGGATTATTAAACCCTGCTCACAACAAAAGAATTTTTCTCATTAGAAGACATTGATTTTGGGGTTAAACGCCTGGAAAATGGGAGAGCTAAAGACATTGAAGGTTACTAGGCGAAAATCTTAAAAATTGGAGGTCCAGTCCTCATCCCCCACATCCACAATCTTTTCAACCAAGCGGTCAAGCAAGGGTTCCCTAAACCTTAGACTCAAAGCCTCATTATCCCTATTTTTAAATATGGGGATACAAATAACCCCTCTAATTATCGAACAATTATGATCAGCCCTCTCTTAGCCAAGTTATATGGTATTATTTTGGAAAAGAAGTTGAGCATTTGGCTTGAAAGTGAAGGTAAGCAGGCTAAAGGCCAAGCGGGTTTTAGAAGGAAGCACTCAACGACGGACCACCTTGTTATGCTTAGGATCATTATGGAGGAATGCCGCAATGATAAATCCAATCTCTTTTGTTGCTTTGTGGACTTTAGAAAGGCTTTCGATACGGTTCCTAGAAATAACCTATGGAATAGATTAGAAGAGCTAAATGTTCCTTTCGAGCTAAGAGCGGTCGCTATAAGGTTATACGAGAATGTAATTTCCAAGTTAAAGAGAAATGAGGGGTGGTCGAAAGATATTAAGTGTAATAACGTAGTTAAAAAAGGTTGCCCCCTCTCTCCTACCCTATTTGGAATTTACATCGACAAGCTAGAAGGTTGTTTAGAGGAAGAAGGATGTGCTGGCACGATCTTAGCTGGGATAGTCATCATCCTTCTTCTCTATGCTGACGATATTGTTCTTCTCGCAAGGTGCCCATCTGATCTTGATAAGCAACTTGGACTTCTTAAGGATTTCTGCTCTACCATGGGTATGTTTGTTAACACTGACAAAACAAAAGTTATGATTATCAAATCCAAGAAGGACACTTACGCTAATTTGATGTATGACAATAATAACTTGGAGGAAGTGCCTTCTTACAAGTACCTAGGAATTGATATTTATCACAAGCTCAACTGGAACTATAGAATTCAGAAAAGGATTAATGGGGGTGGAAAGCTTATTTTGGTCTTGAAAATAATTGTAAAACGGCAAACCTCGTAATGTGGGATAGAAAGAAGTTCCTCTTTGAAACTTTAGTCACTCCTATTATCTTATGTGGATGTGAGGTTTAGGGTTGCAACATCTCTAGAGAATCCTAGAGAAATATTGAGCAAATCCAGAAGCGTTTTATAACGTATAACCTTAAAATTAAAAGCAATACACCCTATCCTATTCTCCTTATAGAATTGGGTCTTTACCCTATTGAGAGCCTAGCTATGACTAGGCTTCTGTTGTACAAGCACAAGCTCAATAGCATAGGAGACCATAGACTTCCTAAGCTAGCTTTAAATTCCAGCCAAAACCACATAAGGCTTAAACGAGGTTGGTATAAAGACACCAGGGCCTGGTTAAACCATTGGGAGATCGACGAGAATGTTGCATTGCAAAACATCAATAACATTAAAAAAATTGTTACTTCTAAGTTCATAGAAAAAATGTGGTGTGAGAAAGATCTAGCAGCTAAAAGAAAATTAAGGTCTTATAAGGAGGTCATCAACCCCGCCTTAGAAGATAAAAATTATCTTTCTGTTTTAACTAGCTCAAAGAAGAAAATTAATATAGCCAAGATTAGAATGAACTCTCATGAGCTCCATAGTGAAACAGGTCATTGGACAGTTCCTAAAATACCATGGATGGAAAGGATCTACCATCTCTGTGAGAATATGAACATCGAAGATGAAAATCACTTCCTCTTAGAGTGCCCTACGTACAACCACATTAGAGCTCATTTTCATAATCTTTTTTCCAATACTGACCTTCCTAGCCTTTTAAGATGTCAAAATTATAGTGATCTCGGGAGGCTTCTCTCCAAGCTTTTTGAGCATAGGAATAAAATCTTAAATCAAATTAAATAACTCTTTTATTTAGGTCCGGTAGACCAAAGATTGGTCTCAGTGGACATTAACCATCACCATCATCAATTAATTCAATTAATATAGGTTTATAAATTAATTAAATAATAATAATTTAAAATTATAAAATTAATTAAATTTACAAAAGTAAAATACATTTTGTGCATTTTTTATTCTGGGTAGTGAAAATTAACTGAACTTTGAATAAGTGTCATATGCAAACTGTAAATCCAAACTCAACAAAATTAGAGTCGTTGGAAATATTTCAAGAAACCTTACTTAATGAAGCATCGAAGCTAAAAAACTAAGAAAAATGAAGATCCTGCAAAATAAAACAAATGAAAGTATGAAGAAAGTGAAATGACCAAAATTTACATAAACGGTCACCATAATTTTTTGTAAAAAATTATTGGGGGTGTTGTACCTTAAGTGACAATTCCTTAGCTGTGAAAAGGATTGTGCTTAAGACATTATCTATTTGTGTCACAAGTGATTATTATATATCTGTCTCTGTATTAAAACCCCTAAACATTGATTCTGCAACTTTCAAATATCAAACCCATACATGTTTCTACAATGCCATATTCCAATTATGCTGAAATGAATGGATGGAAGAAAATGAGAAGGGGATTTCAAACTGATATGTTGTCTAAAACAGAATCTACCATTTTAAAATCTAGAAGAATTATGTAAAGATAAAGTCAAAATAGAGAATCGCACATTAAGGTTTGTTTAACTCTTAAATACACATGTATAAAGAGACCAGCTGCTCAAATTACTCTATTTCATTCATAGATATGAAAACATTATGTAAACTGGATAAACTTTTAACATAACCAGAATAATAGAAACTTGCATACTTCTTTCATTGATTTGCAATTCTCAGTACAAAATTATGCTTCAAGGTTCAAAAACTCAGAACCTTTATCTTTCTTGAAATTGTCTTTAAATACAGTATCACAAGTCAGTTTCCAGTAATGAAACTGATTCTAACTGCCCTAACTAATTCTAACTGCTTGAACTACTGACTGTTACGGAGGCACATGCCTCAAAAAGGTTTTATTACATTTACATGATTTTGAGAAATAGCATAATGAGAATTTGAAAACTTATAATCTATGAGAACAGCTGCTCCTGAAGCGGTTGTTGAATCAACGGCTACTTTTGGTTGAGCCGCTGGGACCTCTTTTGTTGAATCTATTGAAAATTGCTTGCACTTCTTCCATAGCTCGTTTTGAGTTGTTGAGGAATTTTTGAAACTTTGATATTCTATCCTGAACGCCAAAATTTGACTATGTGTAGGTTTTCCTGTAAAGAGAGTCTTCACCATCCATAGCAAATTGAAATGTCTATGCAAGAAGTTAAACACAGTTTCCCCTTTTAAGATCTGTGTCTTTTTGTGTCTATTATCTGCCTTACTTTTTTTTTTTTTGACATAATCGGTTGCTGTTTATATTCGAAAAGATGAAAATGGGAGTCAAAGCTCCATTGGTATAGGGAAAAATGTTTGAGAGAGGGGCAAAATTTTTGTTACATCAGTGTGAGCAGTGCCCCCTGCACTTCGACAATGCTTGACTGTAGCGAGGGTTGTTCTGGTGTAGATTCGGACAAACTGTGACAGTAAGAAAAGACATTTACAAAACATGATAAATAGAGGTTGTCTTTAGAGCCTGTAGATCCTGCAATGGTTTGCCATCAAGACCTGTAGATCCCGCCTTTGCTGCGCAGAAAGAGAACTCAATGTTTCCAGAAGGGATCCTGGTTGCAAACGAATACTTGAGCAGGAGACCGCTGACAATCTATTAAAATGGTACCTGTTCATGGTAGAAAACAGAAAGTCTCACAAGCGTTGCATTTGAGGCTGCCAAGAGGTTTGTGACAGGCGTTGTTTGCTTGAGCATCGGCCTCCTTATTGAGGGAGCATAAAACATGTATAAAATGGGTTTCATGCATTAGCTGGGTGAGTGCATGGCATCGGATTATTACTTGCTGAAGAGCTAGATTGGTGGCAGTCCGTTTATGAACCATGAAGCTGATGATGATAGCTGAGTCTCCGATCACTGTTGTTGTGCGTATGCCGAGAACTTGGAGCTGAAGGAGGCCTTGGTATAGTGCGAGAGCTTCAGCCCTGTTGTTGGACAGAGGGCCTAATCCCCATTCGTAGGATAGAATAATATCACCGTTGGCGTTGCAGATAATTCCACCCGCTCCAGCCTTACCGGGATTAGACTTAGAGGCGCCATCAAAAAATAGAAAATGCGTATTACATCTTCTAACCCAACCTGCAAACTCTTTATCCCTCATTCTAATTTTCCAGCTGCTGTTGTGGATTTTTTTACTGCTGGTGTCGCATCTGGTTTGGCCATAAATTTGGCCCCTGTAGCTTTGATCAAGCAGGCATCTGATATAATTTCGTTCTTCAACGAAAAGATCAGCTGCATCAATGCTTCTTTGGCACTTGACAGCGATGGTATCCAAGGCGAGCCCTTTTGCCTTGTTATATAGCTTCCTACTGTCAATTTTTTTCTCTGAAGGTTATTTGATTGCATGCTAGCCATATGTGCCATAGTAGAGTATAAGGGAGAGCGTTCCAAACACGTCTAGCAACATTGTTCTTCTTGCGCGGCCAGGGGTAGTGCTTCTTCCATAGGTAAAGGAGATCGACAATGGTGCTGTGGGAATTCCAAGGGAGCTGCTCCTTCAGGAAGGCTTCTTTCCAGCAAGCAGAGGCAAAGGAGCAATTTATGAACAGATGCTGGATAGTTTCTTCAGCTGCTTGACAGTTTGGGCAGCGGGAGGGGCCAATAATGCCTCGCTTTTTCAAATTATCAGAAGTTAATACTTTCCCTTTCAGAAGAACCCAAATGAAGAATTTTATTTTTGGAAGAGCCTCTGATTTCCAAACAGTTTTCCACTGAGCCCATATAGGCATGGGCCGATTACTAAAACAGATCTGATGGTAGGCAGTTTTGACTGTGTAATTGGTGCCTGAGGGGTCCCAACAGAAGCGATCCTCTTCGTTTGGTTTGGTGGGGGCGATGCCATGGAGCTGAGTCTGCAGGATATCCAAGCCTGAGAGAAGCACATCAGGGATAACAGGAAAATGCCAACCAGTCCAGAGATGAGTGTGGGTGTCCCACTTGGATATCTGGCTCAAACTGTGAATTCCTTTGCTGTCAAGGAAGGTGAGAATCTGGTGGGTTCCAGGCTTGCTGTTGATAGGTGGCTGCCCCATAATTTTATCAGCCCCTATTCTAGTGTTGTTACCTCCCTTGGGGACCTTAGAGATGTTGGAAGTTAAGATGGGGATTTCTTTTTTACACAGTCCCCAGATTTTGGTGCAGGCTCTGAGAGGTATATCATGGTCTAATAATAGTTGCCTCTGTGTATTCAGGTATTTGGTTTCCAGCACCTTCTTCCACCAAGCAGTTTCTCCATTAATAAGTCTCTAGATTATCTTGCCACCAAAGACCAAGTTAAGAAGCTGTGGAGATCTGATCCCCAACCCTCCATAATCGTGAGGTTGAATAACCTGCTTCCAATTTATGAGATTGTATTTATTTTTTTCATTTTTTCCCCCTTGCCAGAGAAAGTGGCGGAGGATGGCCTCTACTTTGTGGTGAAAGCTGGCAGGAGCTTGTAAGAGGGTGAATTGGTACAGGGGCAGAGAGGAGAGGCCAGATTTCAAGAGGATTAGGCGTCCAGCTGGGTTAAGCCATAAAAAGCCCCATTGCTGCACTTTCCTTTTCATTTTGTCGATAATGGTGTCCCAGACTTCAGCTTTCAGAGAGCCCACACTGACAGGCATGCCCAAGTATGTAAAGTGCCCCCAATCTAATTTGCCAGATACCCCGAAGATGCTGGCAATGCTTTGGAGAGTGTGTGTAGTTGTGTTCCACCCATAAATGCAGCTTTTGAGGAAACTGATCATGCCTCCAGAGTAACACATATATCTGTCTAAAAGCATTTTGAAACGGCGAGCAATAATGTTGGAGGCTCCTCCCATTAACAAGGTGTCGTCAACAAACTGGGAATGATTAATGTTTTTGACTTCATTCCCAAATTTAATGCCGGTGATGAGGCCGGTGCGACGTTTGTGATCAAGAGCCCTGCTGAAGGATTCAACCATCAAAATGAAGAGATAGGGAGAGAGAGGGCAGCCTTGGCGCAAACCACGGGAAGATTGGAAGGATGGCCCTGGCCTGCCGTTGATAAGGGGAGAGATCCAGGGGTCGGAGATGCAAGCTTGGACAAGATTGATAAAAGATGGGGCAAATCCCATTTTCTTTAGAACAGCAAGGAGAAAAGAATGTCTAACACGGTCGAAAGCATTGGCTAAATCCAATTTTAAAATGAAACCTTTTTTCTTTTCTAACTTGGCTGGAATGAATAGCCTCTTGCACAAGCAGAATGGAATCAGAGATTTGTCTGTTTGCTAAAAAGCCTCCTTGGTTTTCAGAGATGATGGAGGGAAGGATAGGTTTGAGGCGAGTAGCTATGATTTTAGTCAAGATTTTGTACGAAGAGTTGCAGAGAGAAATGGGCCGAAAATGAGAGAAGGTAGAGGGACGTTTTTCTTTAGGGAGAAGGGCAAGATGGGTGGCATTGGTGAAGCCTCCGATTTTGTTCTTGCGTTGGGCCCATTTTATCATTTTGACAAGATCCTTTTTTATTGTCCCCCAGTAAGATCTGTAGAAGCTTATGGGAAAGCCGTCAGGGCCAGGGGCCTTGTCTGGCTGGAGTGCCCAAATGGCTCTTTGTATTTCTTTTTCTTCTATATCCTTGGTGAGATTAGCATTGACTTCATCACTGATTTCTGAGGGCAGATATTGGAGCAGATTTGAGTAATCTTCAGCTTCTTTGGTTTCAGTTAAGAGCTCACTATAATGTTTTGAGGATGCCTTTTTAATTGCTTCTTGAGATGTTTGGAGTTGACCCTCGTCGTCGGTGACGGAGGTGACATTGTTTCTGACTTGTCTGACTGTAGTCTGCTTATGAAAAAAATTTGAGTTTTTATCCCCTCCTTGCAGCCACAGCTGACGAGATTTAATTCGCCATTTCTGTTCCTCCATACGGTTGGCACGATAAAGCTGGAAATAAAGGTCACATTCTCTAGCTTTGGTTTCTTGGGACATTCCATGTTCCTCTATAATATTGTGAACTTGCGCCAAACAGTTTTTAATTTCTGTTTTGATTTTTTCCGGCCCTTTATAGTGGTTTCGTGCCCAGTCTTTTAGGGCACTTTTGGTCCTTTTGAGTTTGCTTTCCCAGATAAACCCCAGTGATCCTTCGATGTGCTAGCTCCAAGTGTGCTTTACAATCTGGTCGACAATGGGATCATTACTCCACATAGGGTTGTACTTAAAAGGGATGGGACCAAGAGAATTGTGTGCTTCAAGCACGAGCGCTGTGGGATAGTGGTCGGATGTTGAAAATGGAAGTATAACAGAGTAAGCCGTGGAGTATGAGGTGAGGAGGGAGACATTAACCAATATTCTGTCCAGCCGTTCCATAATTTTGTCTTTGCCTAATCTGTGATTGCTCCAGGTGAACCTTCTATTCTTGGGCACAACATCAACAAGATCGTGGTCTTGCATTATGATTTCCAGCTGCGTTCTGCAGGGGTCTTGAGCGAAACAGCCCCCCCTCTTTTCATTTGCATGGAGTATTAGGTTGAGATCTCCTCCGAGTATGAGGTTGTTGTTGTCTTCTGCATCTATGTCGGTTTGAAGAGAAGTCCAGCATTGTGCTTTGTCCCTGTAGTGGTTTGGAGCGTAGACATTGTAGATGACGATTTTTTGGTTGCTTGTTAGATTCTCTAAAGTGACTTTGATCCAGAATTGGCTGATTGTATCAGTTTGGTGCCTCCAGGCAGTGTGGTTCCAAAGAGTGGCGATTCCTCCTGAGGCTCCCCTAGAATCACAGATGCTCCCTTCATATTGCTTGAGGCGATCAATAATCCCTCTCATTTCTTGGTTTCCTTGCTTTGTTTCTTGTAACTCTGCCTTACTTTTTGCTAATGTTAACTGATCTTCATAAAACTTCCATGACATGATATTTCCTTTCTCAGTCCAGCATGAAGGTAAACCCGTTCTGGTCAATTTTTCAAATGATATATCAAACTTCTTTACTGTCTCCTTGATTCCCAGTAACCTTTTCTCTGCAACCTTCCGAAGATCATTCTTAATTATCATCTTATTAAGTTCCTCAGCATAAAAGTATCTGTCTTGTATTCCAATATCTTCTAATTCTTCGTCTGATTTGGAATTGATAAAATTTATAAACTTCCTAGCCCAATTTGCTCTTTTAATGGCCGTCTGTTTTTCAGATAATATCTCCTCTTCATGTTCTGAGATGAGGCTTTTCTCTTTAGCAACTATATTCAGGGAATTCCAATTTGACTTCATTTCTAAAATAATCTTACCCCAAATGATATCTTTAGCTTTAATAAGCGAGATATTACCTTTTAACTTCTCCTTGAGATCCTTAATTTCATCTTCAGCCTTCTGTAATTTCTGCTTATTCTCATCCGCTTTATCTTCTAGTGCCCACATGATCTTGGTGGCCGTTTCTAGCTCTGATTGAGCCTGCTTTCGATCTCGTTCTGCCATCTTCAATTTTGTTCTTAGCTGAACAATCTGTGCTTGAGGGTCTGCATTACCTGTAGGAAAAACAAATGTACAATTATGATTTTCAATATGGTTTTGTAATGAAATAGCAGTCTGTTTTACTTTAGTTAACTCTTCATCTTTCTTCAACAATTGCTGACGCAATTCTTCTTTCTCTTTTTCCACCTCTGCTACTTCTGCAGCCATTGAATGCTCTGCAGCAGGTAACTTCAGCTTTCTTCTTAGGGTGGATATCTCTATTTCTGCACTCTTCATGAGCTTCTGCACTGCAGCCTTGTCATTCGGATCCACACCAATCTTCATGATAATCTTTTTTAACTCTTCGTTTTGAACTGATAAGGCCCTTGAATTGGCCTTTTCCATTCTGAACTATTTGATAACTTTTGCAAGCATGTTTTTAGCTTTAACCGTTGTGGCATTAGTCTTGGTTAAATCATTAACAATTAACTGTCCAGTCTGCATATGAAGGTTCATCTTATCCCACAGTGGGATCTTCTTGACATCCATAGTTATATTTACCTCATTGAAACTGCTTGAAGATCCAAGGGACATCCCTGTTGGATGTGCTAGAGCCATTCTGAATTGATCCTTTTCAAGGTCCATTACAGTCAACAACCTAGTCTGATCAGCAGCTATATGATGCTCCGCCTGAGCCTCTACATTAGCTTTTATTCTCTGATTTCTTTCTTCAATCTGTGTAAATATTTGTTTGACTGAAGGCATCTTCTCTGAGTGAAGTTCATGGCCTCTGGGAGAAGAGGGGACATTTTGTTCTTCATTGATATGGAAGGTAAAACCAAGTGAGTTTGAAGAATGATCTTCAGCCAATTTAGTTCTCTTTTCCTCTCTCGGCTCTTCATCATCTACTTCAACAACATCATCCCTACCTCTTTTATTTTCCCTTTCAGTTATAACAGGTGTTTGAATACTCGTTTTTTATGCACTTAATTCGCCTGGGTTTGCCAGCTTCTCCTGATCAGGTCTGCTTACGTGAGAAAACGCAGAATATCCATTCTCAATTCTTCTCTGGGAAATCACTCTATGCGGATCATATGACCATTTTTCTCCTAGTAGCAAATGTGTCTCTTCCAACATTTTAGAAACTTCATCAAAATCTTGCCTCATATTGACCACCAAGGGTCCCACACTCATAGGAAATTTATACATAAAACCTTTCTTCATGAGAAGAAAGTGCACCTGATCCACATTAAGGCTCTGTCTTATGAATTCCAAGGTGAAAATCCGCATAGGTACAAAATTCGGGAGCCTATAAGGTTCAATACTGGCTCCATACAACCTTATTTCTGAATATTGTTCAAAAACAAACCAATCTCCGAATCTGCAACTGGGTCCTAACTGTAGAAATTCCCGGGCTTTTGGTAGAAAACATGGAGGAGGGACTCCATTCAAAATTCTATAAGCAATAGACATATAATGACTAGCAAACTCAAATAACCCTGCTTCATTTCCTTCTTTTCTAGTCATGTCAGTCCAAAATAAAACTGATTGCTTTTGCTTGTTAACATCAACTATATTCAACCCAAAACTCATAAATTCTTCGACATTTTGATATAAAAATAAATACACAATCAATGACGGGAATTTAAAGAAACCTGTAAGAGGAAAGGTCATCGACTGAGAATTTACAATCTCCTGCCAGAAAGATGGAATGTCGAGAACAACCCCTGGTTTCATCATCAGTGCATACATTCCCAATACTGATTTATCGACTGTATGGTCATTGTCTTTGCCCAAAATCTCTGCAATGCAACTCATAATTGGTCTATACTCAGCATTGAACAATTCCAAACTAAATTCTTCTCCTTCTAGTTGAGATTCCTTTGAATTTGGTCTCAAGTAGGACATACATTGGTCAAATTCTTCATTTGAAAGGTCCTCAAAATAACGAGCCAATGAATCTTCAGAGAATTGCAGTGGTGACTCGTTTTCAGGAAAGCATAATGCTTGGCGGATTAACTGCGTCGATACCTGCAAAACGTTTTCTCCCTGTGAATTCATTATGAAGCACTTACCAAGATACATTGAAGAGACCAGCCATGAGATAAACTCAGGAAAGAAATGGGCTTTTGGGATACAGGCAGACAGTATACCGGAATTCTTCATGGCGGAAAAGACTGGGGATTTCTCAACGTTTAGGGTCACTTGATGATACAATAAGGGATGATTTATAGAAGACAAGGTATCCTGGACATCTTTTTCACTGTCCATGAGGGAATTGAGGCTTGACGAACCAAATAGAGAAACTCATTTTGCCATGGCTTAATGGACAACAGATAGCAAACGGAAAGGTGACGGTGATACAGCTCGAAAGGGAGAAAACGACAGCAGGTACGTTGAAAATGGGGTAAAAAGAACCTTTTAACAACTGCGCAAAGCCATGTTAAATTCCTAGAGTGACGTGTAAAGCAACTGACGTGGGGGTACAGCTATCTTCCACCTCGTTTTATGACGTCACCACGGGGGCTGCTGGAGTACGGCGGCAAATTTTTAGTTGCCCCCCCCCCCCCGCAATGCATCCACGCCGTCGATCAACTTTTACCCGTGGTCAAACGGGTCAACTGCGGGGGCATCTGATCCATTAACTCACGAAATCTTCACACCTCTGCAATGCATCTCCGCTCATAATCTTCAAGGCTTGTTGCTTCCGCCTTAAAACTTGCTCGATTTTTAAACATCATATGATAACACGAATCTAAATAAAGTTTAATAATAAACTTAATTGGTAACGAAATTCAAAAATATTTCTTTTTCATGCTATAGTATACATTATACCATAACATACACTTTTTTTAAAATTCAGTTTTTTTTTTTTTTGTTATTTTTCAATTTTCAAAATTAAATAGAAAAGGATATGCAGATGATCCACAACAGGGGGGATTATCGCCACAACACTTGGCGACACACGGGGAAGAAGTTGTTATCTCTGGTTAAAAAGGCAATGTGTTCAAATTTTCCAAAAGGTTAAAATGATGAATTCTAACAAGACTTCCAACATTAAAACATTTCCCATGGGTCTCACATTATAAATAGATCAAGCAATATAAGTTCTAAAGAGATAATCACTTGAAACAAACTAGGTCTAAAACTAAAAATCCATGTTTTTAGGGGAGATATTTCAATTTATATTCTTTTCATATGAGTGACAGAAGAGGTACAGATAATAATTTTTAAAGAAAGTATATATTCATTGATATAAATGCCTCCTTTACCCAACATCGTTCACTGCCAGCAAGCATAAATAGCCCCAACGAAGTTGTCTTAATGCCACACAAGTATAGTCCTGCTGCCAGCGAATCTATTTATTACCCCATGGGTTTGCTTGTGTTTCCCACACATATGTGCTTTCAACCCTATTTTACCACCCTTTTGATAACCTTATTTAGATAATTGATTTTTGAAATTGGATGAAGAGAGCGGGGTGGTACAAAATATTTTAAATGCAATGGATATATTACTCATAAAAATTTGACTCCCTCATACTTCCCTACAACTATCAATCCATAGGCTCTTTATGTGAAGTGAGGAGAATGGGTGAGATTCATTGAATTAGACTCAAGCTAGTTGTTTTCTTGGAACAAAGAGCTATATCACTTGGAAAATATGAATGCTCCTCCATGGGAAAATAATTACGGAAATAGGACTTTAGAATTCAATAAAGTAATATCTTTAAAGTAAATGAAAAGTCGTGAAATTGATAGAGTAAAAATATTCCATGCATGTAAATCAATATTGGGTAAGAAAAAATCTTCCAAATAAATCTTGGTAATATCTAGAAAAAATCAATCCGAAACAAAAGTAAAATCAACCTCCCAAAAATTGCAAAAAGAAGAAAGGAGATGCAAACTAAAAGTCGAAATCGAAAGAAAACTTCAACGACACGATTTATGAAGAATGTCTCAACAAAAGAATAAATATGAGGGTTAGAATATAATTTTTTCTTAAGTTGGGATTTTGTTAAATTGTCTTTCAACATTGTCATTGATTAGACTTTTATTCAAACAAAAATTCTAACTCTAGATAGCAGTTATGACAAAAAGTGTAGCCAAATAAGAAGTTTCTCCCCTTGAAAATTTATTGTTTCAAAACTAAGCCTACATGGAAACATCGTAACAATTTTCTGATAAAAAAATAAGCCTTGTGAAACAAGCTAGAGGTTTAGAGACTCCCCGATTTAGATTATTTCCAATTTGATAAACATCATAATTATTTTTCCAATGCTTTAAAGAAAACAAAATGAGGAGAGTGAATTTTGTTGGTGCACTAAGATGACTATATAAATCAACCTTAATACCTACATTAACTATCAACTTGGGATGTGTTTGTTTATTTCAAGAGAGTCGGCATTGTCTGTGCAGTGAGATTGGAGGTTGTTTGGGAACTAAATGATTCTAAACTTTACTCAATTGTTGCAATAATAAATCTCTAATTCTTGAAGTTCAATCATCTAAAACAATTCCAAGAACAAATATTAAAGCATATTCAAACCATAAATCTAGATCCAATCATAATTTATTTGTAAGGAAAATGAACTCAAACATATGCATCAAAAGAAATCACACAAAAAAGATTACTATATGAAATTTGCAGTAACTAATCTGATGAAAAGAGAAATTACAGCAAATGAATAGTAATCAATTATTCAAGAATTAATTAGAAATAATAATAATTAATCATTCAATCTCTAACATCAATCAGAAAGAACAGCAACTAAGTGTAACACATGGCTTAATCTAAGCAATTCACCAAAGAACAATATTCGAATATAAAAGTAATAGCGTCTAAAGATATATTCAAACATAAAGGTAAATTGTAAAGAATAATTCTAACATCACATAGTGATCAAATTAGCTTCATTCTATAGAAGAAGAAGAATCAATAATTGCATAAAATAAGGAAATAATCATGGCACAAAGAAGCAACAAATCTCCCAGCAATCGAGCCCAAAGCCTCCAGAAGTTACTGCTGAAAAACCTCAGAACACAATTAAAAGGAAAACTCTGTGTTTCTTATTAATCACAGTAATAAGGGTATAACATCACCGTAATGAGTATGTTATCTTCTTAATACAAATATAATAATAACGAGGGTGAAATTTAAAGCTTGAAGTTGAATTTTTTTGTTCCCTTTCACCCATTAGCGTTATATAGCCTAATAGAAAAAACTAATGGATAAAAGCGAATCCTAAGGATCAGTAGATCCTTAGGATTTCGCAACTAACAATCATATTCGTATTATAAAATTAGTACAATCCTCCCTATCTTCTGCTAGCCTGCGCAATCAAGAAGCGGTCTTCTCTCTTTCTTTAACGTTGTTTTTTCACCGATTGAACAAAAATCGTCCAATTCTGATTTTCTGCACATAAAGGCAAGAAAAAGTTAGTTTTTTTCTAAAATCATGCAATTTGTTAAAAATTGATTTTACTCAACTTTCACAATCTTTTCTTCCGAATTATTTCCAAAAGTGAAGAGAAATCCATAAAATTAAATGATTTATCAAGCTAATATAAGGGTAAAAGCATACCTTTTATGTGACTCAACATACTCCCCTGCTTACCTTTTTGCATGCCCTCATGCAACAAGATAATTAAGGTGTAATTGTGTTAAAGAGTAGGCAGGATGAGTCTCTTCCTGGTACAACCTAAAACCATTCTTTTTCTTGAGCATTGAAAAAGCATGGCCCTCGTGGCATTCTAGAAATTCATAATCAACATCATACCCATCAGGAGGATACCAAATGATGGGGCATCTGTAACAACAGCCTATCCAGGTAGGGCCCATGCATAAAATGATATTGTTGTACATATCTAAAAGAGTAGCAGCATATTTGAAATTCCTGTAACCGAAAGGCTCTCGGTTTTTAACAATGTTGGTATAAGCTTTCCACCTCTGTTTTGCCGCTAACAGAGCTTCTCCCTTGATATCCTAAAAATATTCTACCTCTGCCTTTACAGTATCTTTATGGAGAGGACCGAATTTGGTCACAATCCTTGGTTGTTCCATGAACCTTTTATGTTGAATAAAAATATGTAAAGGCTTGGTAGGTTCTCCTCTAACCCATAGATCTAGATCATGTTCCCTTCTCTAGAAAGTATTGTAGGTCTTAGCCCACTTAAGTTGGTTACAAGAAAAATAAAGGAATGCTTGAAATTGGGCATCCCCAATGAAGGGGCTAGGATTAGCATCTCTCTCGTCTTCCAAGAAAAAGGTATGAAAATATAACTCATAGAGTAAACGTTTTACCTGCTCATTCTATTCCTAGAAGCATTTAATCAAATCTGGGGTAGATTTGAACTCAGTTAGCTTACCAGCCCAGATGGCTTTAATCTTCAGTAGAAAAAATTTCTCGAGTAGAAATAGCACATGATTGGTGGTTAGTGACCTACAAGAAAAAACATCGGAATATATAGAAAAAATAATTTTGATTTTCTCCGTGACTTTCTCAAGTTGATTTTGTACTTTCTTTACCTTTTCTTGCTCACTTATGAGACTGAAAAAATTCTCATCCTCTGTTGCAATCAGTTGATCAAATTTCTTCAAAAATTACTGATGTTTTTGCAAGGGTACTACCTCTTTTTGGTACTGAGCCAAAACATGTTGGGTTTCTGTCAGTTCTCTTTGCAATTTTCAGATGGTAGCTTCCCTTACCAGAGGAACATAACAAGGTGTTTCTACAGTCTGATCCAGTGTTGATTATTTCTTGAGAAATAAATCCATTTATTTGATCACCTTCTGTAAAATATGTTTGAACAGTAGCATCCATAAAATCCACAAAAAAATATGTCTGAATCTCGAAAATACCTTCAGTCTAGGTCCTAATATCTTTGGTAGAGAGTTTCTTTGTTTGAATTCTAGTAGTCTGAAGGAGGTATTCACTCTAGGTGTCAGTGGTTTTCAATTCCACTTTTATCCTTCAGACCTTGTTTGTTACCTTCAACCATTTTCTTAACCGTTTAATCCTCTTCTTCATCTTCCTATTCTCTTTACTCAGCATTTCCATACCTTTTCTACATGTTTTCTT
Source organism: Pinus albicaulis (assembly GCA_034641835.2). Classification (NCBI taxonomy): domain Eukaryota; kingdom Viridiplantae; phylum Streptophyta; class Pinopsida; order Pinales; family Pinaceae; genus Pinus; species Pinus albicaulis. The sequence continues at coordinate 42,633 of JAXQQM020071772.1, forward strand.
TGCCTTCATTGTAAGGTTTTTAATTGGAGAAGAAACTGCAATATATATCTTGGGTAAAAGAGAAGTTATGCCATTATTAGGGTCATGCTCCAATGTAACAGTATCTCCCGACTTATTTTCTGATTCAGAGTCTCTTTCTTCATGAATTTCTAACTCAGGATATTCATCTATAGAGGGAATTAGTTCCCCTTGTATCTGCAAATCCTCCATTTCTCTAGGAGACGACAAGATTTTTGTATGACCAGAACTACTAGCAGAGGCAGATTGGCTAAGGGCACAGTCCTGACCTTGATAATGTTTAAATTGGCTCCCTACTTCAAAGAGTGTCCCCAAGTTTTCCAAAACTTGGGCCACCTCCTCCTCATAATATTTTGGAAAAGTGTTTTATGGGCTTGCAGGGGGTGTACGAGGCAGCCCTACTTAATCTATCAAAACTGCAGTATTCTATTGTGAACTTAACCTTGCAGAACATCTTTGTTTTGCTAGGACAAAGGATAAAGCATAGGTTCTCCTTTTTTCTGCCCTCTTTGGCGTTTTTACCTCTACATTCTGTTGCTCAGTGTCTGAGTCATCAACATTCCATACAATTTGGCTAACAACTTCCTCTATCTGTGCATCTCCTGGGTTTTCTTCTGATGAGGCTAAAGCAGGGTTTACAAAATTATCCCAAGTTAATTCTTGTTGGGCTATTTCTTGAAGAAGGATGAGCTTAATTAGGCCATGGTGGCTAATGGTAGTGTATGGATTGGATTTTCTGACTCGACTAGAAACATCATGCAGTAAAGAATTTAAAAAGAATGACAAATTAACTATAATTTTCTATCTAAGTATTGCTAACAATTTGATTTTTCTAGAATTTACCACATCATGACAACCATCACAAACGATATATTTATGAATGATTGTTGCTAATTCTCGCCATGGTTCCTTCAAAGACACAAGATGGATTCCTTTTCCCTTGCGTATCAATTCTTCATCGGGTTCTTTAAATACGGTAACTATTTCATGCAATCGAACATGCTTTTTAGTCCATTTTATTCCCTTTGTTGGTAACTGAGAGACTTCAGCTATAACTTCTTTAGAAACTATTATACTTCTTCCCTTAACGGTTGTGCGTCCATTCTACAGATTTTTCATAAATTCAAGCGCAACTTCGCTGTGGAATCCTTGTAACTTGACCAGGTACTATATCCAATCGGAGCGCTCGAGAATTATGTGAGCTTGCTCTATTAATTGTAGTAATGTAGGCTCGCTGTGAACAGAGTTCCCCCCCATGGTCATTGTGCTTCCATAACCAATTCACACTTTTTCCTGCAACTTCTTTGAGTTCACAGTTTTTCATAGTTCGGAACAGCAACAAATAAACCGCATGCAAAGCTTTGAATCGAGAAATGTGTTTTTTAAATAAATTCAATAATACTATTTGTCGCATCAGCAAGTTATAGTGGAGTTCATTCATTATTTCACATGCTTTCCCATAATACATACCTTCTCCCCTGAGTCAAAAAAGGGCATCCATGTCCTCGGAGCACGGAAAAAGAGAAAAAGTTTCATAAATATGGTCAGAGAAGTGTAAATATGGCAGGAAATGGTCAGAGCAGTCAGAGAGGTAGGAAATAAAATAGAAAATGATAAAAAAGAAAAGAAAAGATAAAGCATGTAAATGATCATTATGAAAAATGATTTACCTTTGGTGAAGAATTACGACGAAATTTAACAAGGTGATAATAATAATGACTATTGATGTCAGTTGATCGGACAATATTGAGATAATTCACATTAATATATAGTTTACCATGCATATCAATTAATAAATATAAATGTTGTTCAATGGTAAATTATTCCTTGGAAATGACTAAATATGAAATATTAGGATATGGATAATTGGCAATGTAAAATAGAACTTAAATACCACAGGCATAGCCACTACGGTCAGAAGGCGTCTATAGCCTCGACAGGGTTTCCTTTTAACCCAAAAATGAGCCAGAATCCTCCACTTAGGACTTTGATGGATTTTACATTTCTACAAAGAGATCACCATGTTAGTATGGTAACCAAATAATCACAATGCCATTCACCAGGGCATAACAAAATGATCAAGTCGGCTCGTGATGAGACCTCCTGTCCTTTCGACATTTGAAATGTCTGGAAGGCCATTACCCTGGTGTGGTAGCCATAATTGGAATGTCACTTGTTAATTCCTTATGATCATGGTAGTTTGGCTCGTAATGAGACCTTCTATTCCCTTTGAGAAAGTTTTTATTATATTTCCAAATTTGTATTTATTAGTTGAGGGAGGCTCATTAACTCCTTAAGAGTTAGGGATGGTGTGAGAAGTAAAAGAATGCCCATAAAATTTATTCCTTTGTCCCTATGTCATCATACCAAAGAGAATTATCAATTGAAAGTGTGAAAGACAAAGTAGCATGGTGTTGAAATAGATAGTGAATCATCTTATGATATATCCAAAGAAGAGACATTCAACAAGTCATGTAATAGATGAACCATGTCAATTTCAGAATAAATATAATCATCAAAGGTTAAATTTCATAATGTTATAAATGTAAATGCTTTTTCTTTTAGAATTCGATGTGAATTTCCAACCAAAAATATAATTTGAATAGCAAAATAGTAAATAATGTGAGATAAAAAGATGGTTGTTCGATCTAAAATGGAATGGAAGCTGTGCAGTTGATTGAATAGAAACTGTATAATTAACTTAACAACAATTTTTCATTCAACTGTACAGTAACGTGCATCTAATAGAACAACGGTTGTCTGTGAAAGTCAGTAAAAAGGAACAACAACTGTTTTGTTGGGAAATAACAACGATTATCCAAAAAATGGAACAGTAGTTATTTCATTTACAAGGAATGACAGCTGTGACACACTCAAAACATAAAATAAACAGTGGTTGTGTTATCTAGGAAGGAAACAGCAACTATAAAACACATAAATCATAAAAATAAACCACAGTTGTTCATTTTAAGAAAGGAGCGATAACTGTCCGATTTATGGAAAAACCATTATTCACATCAAAAGGAACAACAACGGAAAAATACTCAAGCTATAAAATAAATAGCAATTGTTTAATTGGAAGGGAACAACAACTATTTAAAACAATATTGTTTCTAAAAAAAAATCCACTCATTTATATAGCAATGCTTACTCTAATTCAATCATACAAATAAAAAGCAGCAAATTAATAAGATATGTTTGCAGAGAAAACATATAAATTATTTACAGCTTGGAAAGAAATAATTTTCATGAAATTAAAGTTGTCGGGTCATCACTCCCTACAGCTAAAATTTGCATAGTGGGATCATTGCGTACCTGTTGGAAAAAAGACTCATTAGTAAGTGGCTTGCAATAAAGACGTACTCGGTGTACATTCACCAGAAAAGGAGAACTATATCCATCGATGGTAATCAGAGTTATAGTGTCATTGTTGTGCACTTCCTGAATCTCATATGGGCCAAGCCATCTTGTTTGCGATTTACCTAGAAAGTCTTGAAATCTGGAACTGTAGAGGAGCGTCGAGCCTCCTTTCTGAAACGTCTTCTTTTTAATGAGATTTTCATGCCACTTAGCCCATTGCTATTGAATAATTGATGTACGATGTAGGGCAAGTAACTATGCTTCATCCAATTCATTTAATTGCTGAATTTGTTTAGTTTGGGCCTTCGTTAGATCCAGTCTCACTTCCTGAGCTGTACTGAGAGTCTTTATTTCAAATTCAAAAGGAAAAATAGGTTCTTTGCAAAATATGAGTTGGTACGGGCAATAACCATTAGTAATTTCCCAAGTTGTGCAATAGGCCCACAAGGCCTCTAGTAGTTTAGCAGCCCAGTCCCGCCGATGTGTTGAAATTTTTTTGGTCAAAATCGCCTCAAGGACCTTGTTAGTGCTTTCAACCTACCCGTTCACCTACAGGTGATACGGAGAAGTGACTCTATGTGTAATGTGATGGTTCCGTGGAGTGGTTGTAATCTTATGTCCTAAAAAATATGGCCCTCCATCTGTTATCACTTCTCTAGGTAAACATACTGCACAAATAACTCAAAAAGGAAATTAATTATAGTTTCTTTCGTAGCTCTTGGCAAGGCTACTGTTTCTACCCACTTTGTTACATATTCTGTAGTGACCAGTATGTAGGCTTTTATTGAATGGGCCAACAAAATCCAATGCCCACCATTCGAAAGGTTCCATTACCAATTGTGGTTGTAATGGCATCTCTTTGGATTCACCAAGATAGCCCATCCTTTAGCAGAAATCACAAGCCTGGACATACTTTTTGGCGTCTTTAAAGATAATGGGCCAATAATATCCCATATGTATATTTTATGTCTGGTCCTGCGATCTTTGAAATGTCTGGCACGAGGTTCGTCATGGCAAGCCTTCAGAATGTTGTAAACTTCATCTTCACAGATGCATCTTCGTATTTTCATATCAGACCCCATGTGAAAAAGGTATCCACTAATCCAAGAAAATCGGGCACTGCGTTGGACAATCAGCTTCCTTTCTTTAGTTGTCAAGTTCCTTAGTAGCTTTCCTACTGCCAGATAGTTTACCACATATGCATACCATGGTGCCTTAACTTCTACATCGAACAAATATTCATCTTTAAACTGATAATTTACTGCAAGTGGATCGCTCGTCTTTGGTACCCGAGATAGGAAATCTGCAACTAGGTTTTCTTTCCCTGGACAATATTTAATGGTAATATCAAACTCCTGCAAAAGTAACAACCAACGAGTCACCCCACATTAGTAATTATTTTATTAGCTAAGTATCTAATGGCATAATGATCATTATATATAAAGATTGGATAACTTGTTATATAATTTATAAACTTGTTTATGACATAAATAAAAACTAAAAATTATTTTTTTGTTACTGTATAATTGAGTTCAACAGAAGTGATATTTTTGCTGATATAATAGATAGCATAGGGATTTTTGTCCTCTTCTTTCCCAACAATAGTGCCTATTGATGTGTGTGACACATCTGAAGAGATATGGAAAGGCAATTCTCAATTGGGTCCTCGTAATATTGGTGCAGTCGAGACTAACTTTTTCAAATTTGTAAAAGCAATGTCCCATTTGTTAGACCATTTAATTTCAACATTTCCTATTAAAGAATACAAAGGCGCAGAAATTCGTGAAAATTTCTCTATAAATATGTGATAGTATCTTGTATATCCAAGGAATCTACATACCTTATTTTGAGTACAGGGTGTAGGTAGCATGAGAATTACCTCTATTTTCGTTGGGTCTACATGTATTCCATCCGCAAAAATGTAGTGTCCTAGAACCATGCCTTATGTCATCATGATGTGCAATTTCTCGTGACTTAAGCATAGCCTGGTAGAAATGCATCATTCCAAAACTTTTCCTAAGTTCTATAGCACTTACTCGAAGTTTTCCCCATACGGGGTGAAGTCATCCATATAAAATTTGAGTCCCTAATTTATCAGATCAGCGAAAATACTGAGTATGACCCTCTAAAATGTAGTTGGGGCATTGCATAAACGAAAAGGTAACACTTTGTAGACAAACATACCCCAGGGGCAGTTAAATGTGGTCTTGTCTTGATCTTTAGGGGAAATTTGGATCAGGTTGCAGCCGCTGAAGCTATCAAGAAAAGAAAAGAACTTTTCCTGCCAGCGTATCAAGAACTTGATCAATAAATGGAAGAGGTAAGTGGCCTTTCTGTGTGACCTTGTTCAGTTCCCTATAGTCCATACAAATATTCCATTTCCTGTTCTTTTTTGGAACAACAACCAGTGAGGATACCCAGCGGATATCCGAAATAGGATAAATAAATTTCTCGTCCAGCAACTTCTGCAATTATTCCTTTACAATATCCCTGAGATATGGGTTTAATTTGCGTTTAGGTTTCAGGATAGGATGAGCATAACTTTCAATGTAGATGTGGTGTGTACACAATTCAGGGTCTATGCCCTTCATGTCTGGATATTCCTAGGCAAAATCCCCTTATATTTTTACAGGATTTGAATAAGCTTTTGTTGTTGGTTGCTGTCCAGATTTCCATTAATGTTCAAAGTCTTTCCTGGTTCATTTTCAATAGGCCTACTATTATGATCAAAAATTGTTGGTATGTGATGATCATCAACATATTTCAAATATTCTTCCTGGGCTTCATTGTCAAGAATTGATTTCAACGTTTGACATTTTATCTTATTCATAGTAACTGACTGATTAATAAAATTATTAATTACGTCATCTTCAGTCTGATTCTTGAACTCAAGTGCTTCCTCTACTGTAAGAGGTGAACGAATATTTTTTTCTAGGTATGTGGGTGGATGTATATGAGTTTTCAAAATGGGAAAACTTGTGTGAGCAGGAGGATATAAAACAAGATTTTGTTTAGTGTTCCCATTTTCAATAGTCATGTTGCCCGCACGAAAACCTATATAAGCATCATTTGTTGCTAACCAAGGTCGACCCAGAATTAAAGGGTGTCTGTCTAATCGACTTTTGGTGTTGATAACTAGAAAATCCACTAGGTATTCCCATGAGTGAATGGAAAAAATAATGTCTTGTAAGGTTCCCTCTGGTTTAACGACCGATCGATCAGCAAGTTCTAGTAAAGTAGTGGTTGATTCTAGAGCTATGATACCAAGTGCCCCACAAGTTTCAGCAGCTACAGTGTTAATGGTTGCGCCCAAGTTGACTAGTGTATTCAAAAAATTGTGACCATGTATTTGAACTGTAACTATGGGATTTCCTGGATCTTCATATTTGACTGGTGTTTCCCTGCCTAAAATTAGTTCAAATAAGGTCCCTACAACAAGGACGGTCAGTGAACATTTTGGTCTCCTTGTAAGCTTTTTTACAGATATCTCTTTAATCGTCTTAGCATAAATAGGAATATCCTAGATAGCCTGAAGGAGAGGAATTTTAATACATAAATTTTTGAGTTCCACTAAAAGATCAAAGTCTGGATAAAAAATTGGCTTTCCTATTTCTAATCTTTCAGGGAACGGAGGAGAAATGATTATAAGTTTTTTAGAATCTTTTTGTTCGACTGTGTCTTCTCCCTGTTTTATTTATGTGTTGGTCACAGTCGAAGGTTTGGTTATTGCTTGTGTTTCTTACTCATTTTGTTGCTGATTTTTATTTTCCTCGGAGGTAATAATCCATCTTGACCTCAGCCTAAGTTCGTTACATTCTACTTGCTCTATCTCAAGCTTTGAGTTTTCAACAATATGCACCAGCTAAACTAGTCTGTTATTGGGATTTGGGTGTTGTTGAGCTGGTAATTGAAGATGCATAGGAGGTTGAGGGTTCTGCTACAATTGATATGGAGTTGGCGATGAAGGTTGAGGTTGAGGACCCGTCCCCATAGGTGGATTGGTTATCCCCGGAGTTCGTTTCCAGTTTGAAGACCAGTTTGGGTTTTTTGAAGTGGAAGAAAGCCACTACGAAGGGTACGGATTATTAACTGTGTTTTGCCAAAAAGGATGAAAAAATCATCCAGCACATGGAAAGGGCTGGTTTGCCCAGGGCGACATAGGAAACGGTTGGGACTTCCAGGTAGAGAAAGACGATTGGCCTTGCCACATTGTTCCATAATGTTGTGTAACCAGCTCCAAAAATAGAAGAAAAGAGATATCAACGCCTTAGAAATAAGCCACTTTGAGGGGGAAACCTCCAATACATTACATAAATGAACAATTCCTGGATGATACAATTTACAAAACCTCCTTTCTATATATAGGAGTCCATGTGGCCATAATGTAATCCTAGTGGGCCACAATGTAATCCTAGCCGACCTAACAATAATAATTTAAGGGCACAATAATAACAAAATGGGGTTACAAGGGTACAATAATAACAATAAGGGGGTTACACTAACAACAATAAGGGACTATACTAGTAATATAGGGACCTAACATGCCCCTCTCCTTCAAAAAAAGTGTTGTCCTCAACGCTTGAGTAGCTCTGGGTGCTTTTGTATAAAATTCTCATCCTCCCATGTAGAATCTTCAGTGGGTAAGTTCTTCCACTTGATGAGATACTCCGAAATTGATCGATTCCGTAGTTGTCGAGTTCTTTTTTCCATGACTGCTTCAGGTTCCAATATGATTTTCCCTTCCCCATCAAGTTCTGGCAATACTGTTTGAACGGGAAGATTTTCACCTATAACCTTCTTTAAGCATGAAACATGGAAAACTGGATGTACTCGCGAAGAAGCAGGAAGCTCCAATTTGTATGCCATAGTACCAATCTTTTGCACCACCTTGTAAGGACCATAGTACTTTGGCGATAATTTATTATCCTTCTTAGCTTGCTTGAGGGACATTTGTTTATATGGTTGTAGCCGTTAAAATACCCAATCTCCTACATCAAAACTTCTCTCGCTGCGATGTTGATCTGCCTGTTGTTTCATTCGATTTTGTGCCAAATTCAGGTTATCCTTTAAGAGTTGGAGAACTTCTTGCCGATGCTCGATGTGATCTTCCACTTCTTGAACCTTCGAATTTTCCCTTAAAGATGATGTGATCGATGGTGGATGATATCCATAAAGTGCCATAAATGGGGTCATTTTTGCTGCAGTATGGAAGGAAGTGTTATACCACCATTTAGCGAGAGGTAACCACTTGACCATTGTGTTTGTTTATCAGATACAAAACAACGAAGATATCCTTCCAAAAATTTATTTACTATCTCAGTTTGACCATCAGATTGAGGATGATAAGATGATCTATGAGCTAATTGAGTACCCAAACAAGAAAATAACTCCGTCCAAAAATTTCCAGTAAAAATGGGATCTATGTCGCTCACAATAACCCTTGGGCTTCCATGTAGCTTTTGAATTCTATCCATAAATGTAGTAGCAACTGTACTTGCTTTAAATCGATGAGATAATGCACAAAAGTGTGCATACTTGGTAAGTCTATCAACTACCACCATGATGACATTCTTTCCTTCGAACTTCGGTAAACCTGTGATAAAATCCATTGAAATCTCCTCCCAACGTTGACTTGGAATGGATAAAGGTTGTAGAAGTCCCGGGGTCTTAATTGTCTCCACTTTATTCTGCTGGCAAACCAAACATTCTGCCACAAACTTTTGAATATCAGATTTAAGGCCATCCCAAAAAAATCTTTCTTCACCCTGTGGTAAGTTTTTAAAAATCCTGAGTGTCCTCCTAAAGGAGAAGTGTGCAATTCCAGAAGAATCTTTTGTTTTAGTTGGGAATTCTTACAAAGATATAAGCGATCTTTGTACCATAAGGAATCATTTTCCAACTAAATGTATCAGATGTACTAGGATCTTGCTGCAACTTTTGAATGAGTGTCCATACATCTTTGTCCTTCTTCCATTCATCTCTTGCTTCGGTTATCCAATCTAGTTGGATAATAGAAATGGCACAAAGCAGTGCTTCCACCTCTTCATTCTTTCTTGAGAGTGCATCTGCAACAACATTAAGCTTTCCTTTTTTGTAGATTATTTCAAAGTCATAACCCAACATCTTTGTGACCCATTTTTGCTGCTCTTCTGAAGATAGTCTTTGTTCCAAAAAGTGTTTAAGACTATCATGATCAATTTTTACCTTGAAGTGTCTTCCCATTAGGTAAGTTAGCCATTTCTTTAGTGCATGCAGTATTGCTAACATTTCCTTCTCATAAATAGGTTTCTATAAATACTTTCCTTTGATTGGACGACTTTCAAAAGCAATGGGTCTTCCTTCCTGCATTAAAACAACACCAATTCCATTTCCTGAGACATCACATTCCACAATAAATGTTTTTGTGAAGTCTGGTGTAGCTAAGACTGGTGCTAGGCACATTGCCTCTTTAAGATGTTCAAAGGCCTTAGTTGCTTCGGGAGTCCATGAAAATGCATATTTCTTCAATAATGTTGTTAGAGGTGCTGCTATTCTCCCATAATTCTTAACAAACTTGCGATAATAGCCTGTTAACCCGAGAAATCCTCGCAACTGCTTTATTGTCTTGGGGACTTTCCATTCCTTAATGGCTTTAATTTTGTTAGGGTCTACTTTAACACCGTCGTGAGATATAATATGACCCAGATATTCCACCTCTTGTACTCCAAAGAAACATTTGGATGTTTTTGCATATAATTGTTTCTCCTGCAATAGTTTGAGCACCCTGTCAACATGTTCAACATGATCCTTCCAAGACTTGCTGTAGATTAGTATATCATCGAAAAATACTAGCACAAATTTTCTAAGGAAGGGTTTGAAAATGGAATTCATCAACCCTTGAAATGTAGAAGGTGCATTGGTAAGGCCAAAGGCATGACCAAAAATTCATAATGACCCTCATGAGTTCGAAATGCTGTTTTTGGAATATCTTCAGTCTTCATTCTAATTTGATGATATCCTGAATGAAGATCCAACTTGGTAAAATAAATTTCTCCATGTAATTCATCCAATAATTCATCAATCACAGGAATGGGAAATTTGTCTTTAATGGTGAGCTTATTGAGCTCCCTATAATCCGGACACATTCGCCATGATCCATCCTTCTTGTGTACCAATACTATAGGAGCAGAGAAAGAACTTTGACTAGGTTGAATTATACACGCCTCTAACATTTCTGCAATCATACGTTCAATTTCGCTCTTTTGGAAGTAAGGATATCTATAAGGCCTGATGTTTGGAGGAACACTTCCTGGAATCAAATGAATAGCATGATCATGTTCACGAATAGGTGGGAGTCCTTTGGGAGTTTCAAACACCTTGGAATGATTATCCAAGACTTGTTGGAGATCTGCCGAAATAGATGATTTTGATGTCGGAACGTCTAGTGAGCATAATTGTGCAATTACGCCTCGTTGTTCTTTCTTTAGAAGCTTTGTCATGACATTAGAGCTTATTATCCTTCCCAGCTTCCCTTCAATACCCCGTAATTCGACTTCCTTTCCTTCTGAAAAAAAATTCAAGAAAATTTCTTGAAAATTAAAAGCTACCGTCCCCAAAGATTGTAACCATTGTACTCCTAGTACAACATCAGCACCTTCCATAGGAATGGAAAGCATTGGACTATTCAATACATATTCCCCCATGGTTAGCTTGATATTATGGCATTTTCTAGAGAAATTTATAGTTCCTCCATTTGCAACCATCACTTGACATTCTGGTGCTGGGTATAGGAAACAATTTAATTCCTTGGCTACCTTACAATGAATAGAATTATGGGTGCTACCTGAATCAATCAACACCATTACCCTTTTCTTCTTGATATGTCCTGCTATCTTGAGAGTTTGAGGAGTGGTAATTCCTGCCAGTGCATTACATGATATGGTCGGATTCATTTCTTCCTTTTCTATGGCTGGTTCCTGGTGTATATCCTCTTCTTTTTCATTTTCTTCTTCTTCTTCACAATCTATGTAAAATAATTTCTTTTCAACACACTTATGACCTTTAGTGTATTTGCTATCACAACTGTAGCAAAGCCCTTTTGCTCTTTTTTCTTCCAATTGTTGTGGTGTCAAACTTGTAGGTTGTGGAAATCTAGGCATAGCAACACTTCCTTCTTTATAGAAGTGAGTGGTAGGCTTCCTTGTAGCCATAATTTTACATTCAATTTTTCTTGCCAACCTGAATGCCTTCTCCAATGAATCAGGTTCCAAAACACAAACTTCATGTTGGATGTTATCCTTTAAAGTGCCTATGAAGAGATCAATCATGTGTTCCTCTGGAATATCAGTTACCCTTATATTTAATTTTTGGAAGTCCTCAATGTGCTGCCCCACTAAACCCTTTTGTTTGAGATTTATCAATTGGCTAAAGAAGGTGTTGCTCTTTGTATCCTCATAATGTGCTATCATTTCCTCGTAAAAATTGACCAAGTGACAATTTTTTTACGGGAGCAAAGCCATCGATACCATACAAATGTATTTTGTTCTAAATGTAAAGTTGCAATGCGTACCTTTTGTGTGTTTTGCACGTTATGGAGATCAAAATATTGCTCCGTCTGTAGTATCCATGTTACAGGATCCTTTCCATCAAACTTCCTCATATCCATCTTTGGAATATGGTGGTTCTTCCCGCCAACATTAGAGTTTATGAAATCAGAATTAACATTTATTTTGTTCTCATCATGAGGTTCTTCTACTATCTTTTCACCATTAAGAAACCTTTCTTGTATAAACTTTGTCAAACCTTCCATGTCTGCTTTTAGAAAATTCTTCATGTTTTCCATTTTCTCATCGATCTTAGCTTCCATGTCATCCATCTTAGATTCCATGCCAGCCTCCATGCCATCCATATTAGCTTCCACGCCTTTCTTCAAACCGTCCATCTTCACTTCCACGCCATCCATCTTAGCTTCCATGCCTTTCTTCAAACCGTCCATCTTCACTTCCACGCCTTTCTTCAAAACTTCCATTTCATTTTTTGTTGCTCTTTGCGAAAGTGAAATTTGTTGCACTTGCTCTTGTAATTTTGATAGATCATGTTGCAATTCTTCATCTTCATGAGTCATGGTAGAGCCTTCTGAAGGCTTAATGGGTGTTGAATTCTTTTTAGGCGCCATTTTAGAATCCAATATTGATACCTATTCTTTTACTTGCTTTGAGGAGCTCGATATTGAAATTGAATTATCTCTGTAATTGAAAATCTTCAATATCTGAAATTCAGCCCTGTAGTATCCCTCTGAAGCTTCTTTCAAATTCCACAGGTCTGATCTAATTTTGATTCCCCAAGACAAAGTTGTGTCCAATCTCCCACAATGACCTAATTCTGGACTGGTTCAGTAGAGCAAACTTGTAGGACTTGCCACGTGTCACTGTTTCGTCCTTTGTCTCTGAAATTGATAGCCAAGAAACTACAATCCATGGAATTGCGACCACTTTTTACAGCACTCAAAACCACTTGTTCCCGTGGACAGATAGCAATGAAATTTTCCCACGATCACCTCTTTGAGATGAAATTCAGGAGCCTGAAAAAGCACTACCTTCCACAAATCATATCTCCAAAAATTTTACGAACCAAGCTCTGAAATTTTTTGACGAATTTTCTCAGGATTTCAGCTTCACACCATACGAATTTCAGATTCTGAACCTTCGTAGAAAAAAATTTATAGTGAAAATGCCATGATGACCTGTTTAGGAGATTGAAAAAAAGACCTAACTTCCACAGATGATATCTCTGAAACTATTGTGAACCAAGCTCTGAAATTTTTATAAAATCTTCCTCAAGATTTCAGCTTCGCACCCTAAAAATTTCAGCTTCCGAAACTTTGTAGAAAAAAAGTTATAGTGAAAATTCCACGATGACCTATTTGGAGCAACGAAACCCTAGATTCCCAAGCTCTGATACCAAATGTTGTGTAACCAGCTCCAAAACTAGAAGAAAAGAGATATCAACGCCTTAGAAATAAGCCACTTTGAGGGGGCAACCTCCAATACATTACATAAATGAACAATTCTTGATTGATACAATTTACAAAACCTCCTTTCTATATATAGGAGTCCATGGGGCCATAATGTAATCCTAGTGGGCCACAATGTAATCCTAGCCGACCTAACAATAATAATTTAAGGGCACAATAATAACAAAATGGGGGTTACAAGGGTACAATAATAACAATAAGGGGGTTACACTAACAACAATAAGGGACTATACTAGTAATATAGGGACCTAACACATAATTATGTTGTTTATTAAATGGTGAAGAAGAAAAGAACAAAGATGGGTCTTATGACATACATGTGGGTCGGATTTTCCACTATCGATGCTAGTTCATTAAATACAATGTTTCTTCTCCTTCTTCCTCCTCTTTAAAAACTGATTTTAATCCTAAAAGTGATGGGCACTACTCGGTGCAATGATCCTTAGTGGAGATAGTGCACGTCTGGACCATGTCCAACGGACACTCCAGCTGACTGTGCTTCTTCCAGCAACGTGGGAAGAATATGGCTAAATTATGTTCTGCTTCAGCTTGCTTCTGCCTGGCTTGCAGGACATATAACTACTTTGTGAGGGTGCCCAGGATATCGGTTTTAAAATCCTCCAAGAGATTGTTGATCTTCGCTCAAGTCACACTCCCACCAGGAGTTCTACTATTTCTGGAGATAGTGTCTCGCCCAGTTGGCTTGATGTGTGTACTGCCTCGAGAGCACCTGATACATAGTTGAACAACATCATCATAATTTTCCTGATAAATATCTCATTTTCCCATTAAATTTAACGTTTCTATCCATTCATATTTCATCCCTTTTATCAAGGTTACTTTTAAATCATATTTAGCTAATGCAGCATAAAGAGACCTTCACAAATTATATTAAACCGTTCAACATACTCTTCTAGAATTTCATCATCTTTTGCGGTCATCCTAAAATTTTCATCTTTCAAATATCTAGTCCTGTAGTAATCTTGATATTTAGTAAGAAAGGAAGTTTTCATTTGATCCCAAGGGTTAATAGTTCCTCCACCAAGCCCCATAAACCATCACAAAGTTTCTCCCTTTAATGTAGAGGGAAACATTTTTAGTTTCTCAAGATCGGTGGTATAATTATAACCCCTACATAAAACATCAAACTCAAATAAGAAATCATCTGGGTATTCTGAGGTTAGACCATGGAAAGTAGGGATGTTCTGCAAAGGAATGGCTTTCATGGGGCATTAGCGACTGGGTCAACGGTAGGATACTCTAACATCGATGCCTGTCCCTGAGGATGTTGTTACGCCATCTGGTCAAATATGTGCCAATAACCTTCACGAATCTGTTGGTATGGAAGATTCATTTGGACAGGACTGGTAGTTAGATTTGGAAAGGGTCTTACAGTACTACCTTGATTTGGGATATCGGGTATCTTTCCTTCAACCGAGATATCAGGAGATCTAGCTTCTAGTGGTTGTAGCTATGTTCTTACAACACCACTATTTTCTCCCTCTCCTTCTTGTAGATTGCATGAATTTCCCTCCTGTGAAGGATCAGAGTACAAATTATCTGTAATCTGAAAGCTCTGTTCAGACCCTTGGTTTTACTATGGATCTCGGCATGAGCTGCAGATGGTAAGCCTGCTACTTGAGGGATTATGGTAGGGCTTTTTCTAGATGTGGTTCGGGGTCCTACGAATGCCTAAGATTTTGCTTTTCTTATGATGTCATCTATAAAATTCAGTCTTCCAAGGGCCACCGATCCCTTGGGTTTGGTGGATTTAGGTGGTGGATTCAGATCTATTCCTACCTTTTTCTTCCTAGTCATTCATAAAAAGAACATCTATTCCTACTTGACCTCTATGTATCTGCTGATAGAGAGCTCTTGAGCAAGAATTTTACTTGCTGGTACACATGTTCTTACCACATGTTTTCAAAACCCAAGTCTTCACAGCAATACAATTCAAAAATAAAATCACCTTTTAACACTCTCCCTGGCGAAGAAGCCAAAATTTTGGTGCACTAAGATGACTATATAAATCAATCTTAATACCTACATTAATTATCAATCTGGGATGCGTCTGTTTATTTCAAGAGTATCGGCATTGTCTCTATAGTAAGATTGGAGGTTGTTTCGGAACTAAATGATTCTAAACTTTACTCAATCGTTGCAATAATCAATCTCTAATTCTCCAAGTTTAATCATCTAAAACAATTCCAAGAAAAAATCTTAAAGCATATTCAAACCTTAAATCTATATCCAATCATAATTGATTTGTAAGGAAAATGAACTCAAACATATGCATCAAAGGAAATCACACGTAAAAGATTACTATCTAAAATCTACAGTAACTAATCTGATGAAAAGAGAAATTACAGCAAATGAACAACAATCACTTATTCAAGAATTAATTGGAAATAAAAATAATTAATAATTCAATATCTAACATCAATCAGAAAGAACAGCAACTAAGTGTAACACATGGCTTAATCTAAGCAATTCATCAAAGAACAATATTCAAATATAAAAGTAATAGCGTCTAAATATCTATTCAAACATAAAGGTAAATCGTAAATAATAATTCTAACATCACACAGTGATCAAATTAACTTCATACTATGAAAGAACAATAACCAATAATTGCATAAAAGAAGGAAATAATTATGGCAGAAAACATCAGCAAATCTTCCAGCGACCGGGCCCAAAACCTCTAGTAGTTACTGCTGAAAAATCTCAGAACACAATTAAAAGGAAAACTATGTGTTTCTTATTAATCATAGTAATAAAGGTACATTAACATCACCATAATGAGCATGTTTTTAATTAATACAAAGATAATAATAACGAGGGTGAAATTTAAAGCTTGAAGTTGAATTTCTTTTGTTCCTTTTCACCCATCAACGTTATATAGCCTAATAGAAAAACTAATGGATGAAAGTGAATCCTAAGGATCAGTAGATCCTTAGGATTTCGCAACTAATAATCAGATTCCTATTATAAAATTAGCATGATCCTCCCTATCTTCCACTAGCCCACGCAATCAAGAAGCGGTATTCTCTCTTTCTTTAGTGTTGTTGTTTCACCGATTGAACAACAATTGTCCAATTCTGATTTTCTGCACATAAAGGCAAGAAAAAGTTAGTTTTTGTGCTAAAATAATACAATTTGTTAATAATTGATTTTACTCTCAACTTTCACAATCTTTTTTTTCCGAATTATTTCCAAAAGTGAAGACAAATCCATAAAAGAAATATTTATCAAGGTAATATAAGGGTAAAAAAATACATTTTCAGTGAATCGAAAAATTCCAAATCCAAGCAAGCAAGGGTGAAAAGTTTTCAAAGTGATTCTTGAAGACCTACAAAAACAGAGCTTTAGATCAAAAGACACTAAAACAAAGTTGAAACAAAAAGTGTAAAGAAAATGGAAAGAAATGAAAATGAGCATATGGGACTTACCAATGAATGATTTTGGTAAGATTTACCTGAAATACCCATATCTTCTCCAAAAAGAGGTGACGTCTTATTTTGATTTGGATTAAAAATATGAAGAAGTTGCAATCTATGAGGGTTCCACTTGCCTAAAATCATCACTTATTGAATCTAAACTAGAGCGAGCACTAAGCTAGAAAAATAACGACTCATGTTCAAGGAACTCGAAGTAACTAAGAAATCATCAAAAAAATGAGAAAAAGTGTGCATCATTATGAATTGAAGCAACAATTATTCCTCTTCCACTTTTGATTTTATATCAGCCCCAAATTTTTCATATGATCCCAAGAGATCAATCTGGATCCCCAACCAATGCAACAACTGTTTATGGATACATATATATATATATAGAGAGAGAGAGAGAGGAATTGGACTAATTTTTTATCATTAAAATGGAGCGATATATAAAAAAGAAAATCAGAAGATAATTGGAAACCAAATACAAATTGACCATAATCCATTACCTTTTCTTATTCAATATTTTCTTACCAATTTTCCACATTAACATAGTGGTTTCTCAGGAGTTTGTCGAAAAGAAAAAGGGTGCACACTAAAAATATGGTCGGGATGATGAGGTATAGGGTGGAGAGAAAAGGAGAAAATGGATGAGCATCCAATAGTAAAGTGAGGAAAAAATCAAAAGTGATCCATAGGTTATGATATCTCGAAAGGTTGCAGCTGAGGAGGTAAATAAAATTGTCCAAAAAGAGTTACGTGGGTACTTTAAGAGCGAACTTCAATAGTAGTGGGACCCATCTAAAGTAGTCCAGAGGAAGTTGTGCCTTGCTTGTTCAGACATTTAGTGAATTAGAAATACATCTGGGGTCAAGAGGACCAGGCATATCACTAGTGCAAGGTGGGACCCCTTTTGTATTATAAAAATATAGTCCCTGGAAGAAACTTGAAATGTCATTTTATTATTTAGTTGAGATTTTGGGCTTGCGGGTTGTAGAAAAATGAGCCTAAATGTAGGAGCCTGGATGGGAAGAGCCTGAACATAATTATAATAAAGTTTCAGGTCTAAGAGGCATGGGCTCAGTAGAGAGGAGAGAGGAGTACCCGGAGCCTGGATGCCTCGAGGGTACTTGAATTAGAATTTGGAAGGTGTTTGGGTTCCCATGTTTTGGCCAGGTTGGCAAGACCAAAAGATGAGACAACATAGAACCACTTTCAGACCTTAGGATCTAGCCCTCCTAGGTCCGGAGAGGGATCTCCTATATGAGTCAAAGTGTATGTCTTTGAGGCTCTAAGTTATGATCTTAGGCTAGTTATATGCACAGGGTTTGTTTGTTTATGTTTGGTTGTTGGGAATCGGGAAAGAAGGGTCCAATATAAGACAAGGATGAGCAAAGAGGAAATTAGGCAAAGGTAGATAACTCAGAGAACATCAAGGCCATTGGGCAATGGATTCAAGAGAGGATTTACTTGTCTTCAATGTGCAAGCTTTCAGTTGGGCTAGTCATCTAGAGCATTTGGATCTTAAAGATGATATTTGGAATGGGACATTAAGGATTGAAAATGAATGGAGAAGAACCATTCAATTCTGTCTATAGATCAGGTCAGAGGTCATTTAACTCCAGACCTTCTTGGACAAAATCGGAGGCAATACAAGGGATCTTAGAAAGGCCTAATTGAGATGGAAAGATCCTAGTGAGGCAGAGACAGGGTTCTAGACCTCCCAGTGTTCTCAACTCATCCAACTAAATCCTAGCAAGAACATATAAACATAGATTTCTTCAATTCATACATCAGAGAGCAGGAAATGACATCCACTACACTGGTTAAATCAATTGAAATCAATATTCAGATACACATATAAGCAGAAAACATATAAGGCTGGGAGAGCAACAACATAAGGTACCTATCAAGGGTAAATCTTATGCCAAACTTCTGATGCAAGCCGGTAGAAATGGAATGAAATGAAATCAAACACAGAGATAGGAAAACATCACCAGCTGCTTTAGATCAGGATCCAAAGAAATATGCTTGTCATATTAAAAACAGCACCAATCAGGTACATCATTGCCCACAGCTTGAACATTCAGTCTGAATACATCAAATATCAGCCTATCTTACAATATTACACAGAGAACTTGTCTCAAGAGGAAAATGCTCGCATTTCTCTGATATCTCATCAACAACCTTACAATGTTTCTTTCTGAGATTTATAGCTGAAGAGGAGTAGAAGAGGTAGATGAAAAACTAAATGTTGTATTAAGCTCTTGAAAAGAAAGAGGGCCGAAACCCATTCTGTTTGAACGCTGGGCATTTAATCTCTGTTACCCCTTGACGAAAGAGTGATCTTCTTTTGGATATGACTCCGACGTGTTTCGGCTGTGGTACTCTTGGTGATTTGACCAAAAATAAAATAAACTGCTGAGAATCTGCCATATAAATGCTCTGGTGGTTTTGAACTGTTGTCAAGGTGGAAATTCCTTCAGGGACATTGTGCATAATAAAAGCTATATGGGTGCCCTATACTTGATGAAGAAAAACATTCTGTTGATGAATAAACCCTGATATTACCTTTTACTTGTTCTCAGAACCTTTTGATCAATCCTCGGGGTCTTCAAACTGGTGTTTTGCCTCTTAAACCGTTGATTTAAGGCTTAAGTTGCTCATTGGCGTGCCTTAATCTCTCTGCTTTGTACTGAAACATTCTGTTGCTTCATCTCTGCCTCTGTCCGTGCATTTCAAGCTTTAATGGCACCGGTAGGTTCTCCACAGAGTTTTAAACCCTGTTTCTTTAAATGATCATCCTGTTTTCACCTTCTCGGGTCTTTGCTCATAAATTCAGCCGCTGAAGATGATCCTCCTTGATGTCTCTGTCACTGCAACAGAGGTTGCACATTATGGCGGGCTTTTATCATTTACAACCCTGCAAAACACGAAAAATGCGAAGAAAACAATGGACGGGGTGGCGGATGATGTGGATAATGAGCGTGATTGTGCAGATGATGAGATGGAGGGGAAAACTTGCAGAGAAATGGTGAAAAAATGCTACGGTGGAGGTTAGTGGTCTGCGGAGTGAAATATGGATGGAAAAACCTTAAAAACATGAAAAGAGCCAATTTTATGCAATGAAATGGCAATTGTATGATGAATGCACGTGGGGGTGACGTGGCAAAGGCCGGGAGGTAGCGGAATATTCAGTCAGCGGGCAACCGAAACTGGACCGTCCGATCTTAAAGGGGATCTATGGCGAAAAACACATCTGGGGCGATAGACAGTGGGCCAGGGATACAGCGGAGATGGTTTAACCCGTGCGCAGTTTTGTTGAAGTATGACCGTCGAATGAGGCGCTCAGGATCGGACGGCTTGTGCACATTTCGCTGCGAGACTTGGGCCAAAAGATAATGCGCGGGGGATGGGCAGTTTTGCCGTCGTACAAAGGACACGTGGCACGCGATGAGTGGAATCGCTGGGTGCTCGGGGAAAACCACCCATCGCGCATAAGTGGTGCGGGATAAACCAGGTTGTTTTATGGCTATTGCGCGGCGAGGACCACAAGGACAGGCACATTCCGGACCGTTGATCTGGCTAATGAGCGGACGGCGATGGCACGTTCAGAGGGATGAACCGTGGGCATGGGAGATTAGCGCCTTTCGGACTGGCGGATGGTTACAGCGCTGGGTTTTGTGGAAGGTAAAGGAGTGCGGGGCTATCAGAAGAGGGGCTAGGCCTGATATAAGGTTCAGAGTGGGTTTTTAAGCCTTTTCAATGCATTTTGAAGCCTTATAAGGGTAACAGTAGGAAGATAAATAGCGAATCAGGCTAAACCAGGGATGTGGGTAGAATTGGAAGGGGGATTTGGGAGGTTTCAGGGGATTCAAGGGGAACACATAGATTAAGATGGGATAATTTGCAGGGGTATAAGGGGGAAAACAGGCCCTTTGAGAAATGGATTAGCAGGGGGAAACTGTTTTAGGCACAACACTAAGAGACTTCAAGGATGATGGGTTTTCAGGAAAAGGCATTCCTTGAATGCTCCAAAGCAGACTAGCCCCCAGCTTGCTTGTCAAGAATTTCATAGGGGGGCTAACAGTGGCTCCACATGGGGATGGCTTCTTCTTGAAGGAGTCAAGAACCAGAAATAATCTTTGGAGTAGGCCAGATGCCTGTTGCTATAAGCCATCGTTCTTCTTTGATTTTCAGCTGCCACAATATGTCAGATATATTAAACAGCAGAAATACTTTCTCCCAACCACTCTACCTACCCAAACTATAGTCCTAACCATTTCTCCCTTTAGGGTGCATTTGAACTAGCAGACCCTTTACATTTTATTTCTAAACAGAAAACAAACCTATTCTAAATCTACCCTTATTTCTCCATGAGGCCAGATTAGACTGTTGGCCTCATATGTTTCTCTACCTAATCTACTACCTGTTGGGATTAAACTGTCCAACAGGTTTCTTCTCTTACATTCTAAGACAGGAAATTCAAAACATCCAAGCCAGGATTAAACTGTCTGACTTGCTGTGGATCCAAGGCATAAAAACAGTTGCACATGGATAGAATTTTGCAGAAAACAAAACTGTGAAGGCTTAAAATATGAAACTTGCAGCATCCTTCTTCTTTTGTGACTCAAGTTTTGAGCTTGTTAGAGTCACTTCTTTTGCCTCTCAGCTCAGGTTTTAGGCATGTTAGAGCGGATTCTTCTTTTCCCTTTGCTGGTCCAGGTTTTGAGCGTGTTAGGACCAGCTTCTTTACTTCCTGTATGGACTGATACTGAGGTGGGATATCTTCGTGAGCCTCATCTTGAGAATTTTTCTGAGCAAGAGCAAACTCCAGACCAAGTTCATCGTACATGTCTTGCTCGTCCAATTGGTCTGGAGTAGGCCCTTACTCAGGAAAATGCATGGGCTTATCAGAGCCAATCTTCTGCGCCTCAGAGGTTCATTTTTTGAGCATGTCTGAACCTCTCCTTTCTCTCTGTTTTTTGAAACATTTTTCTCTGTTTTCTTGAAAGTAAATCTGCAATGGTATGTACAATGGAAATGGAAACTGAAAACCGGAGATCAGCAGAAGTAGTGTTTGAGCATCCTTCCATTGACAGGACCCCCAAACAGCTCTGTACCATCAAGTTCTTGTAATAAAAATGCATTAGGACCCACAGTAGCTTAGATGATGTATGGACCTTTCCATAAGCTGTCAAACTTTCCATGTTTACCTTTGTCCTCTCTTCTTGCGTCCCATTTCAGAACCTTGTCACCAATTTTGAATTCTGCAGCTTTGGTTCTTTTGTCAAATAGCTTCTTTATGTTTTCCTGAACTCTGACAGCTCTGTTATAAACCTGCTCCCTTGTTTGCTGAAGATGGATAGTTTCATTGATTCTTCTCACCATACTGTTTTCCTCTGTCTGAATCTCTTGGACAAGCTTAATCACTGGCACTCCCAGGCTGGTAGGAAAAACTGCTTCGGTTCCATAGACAAGCTGGAATGGTGACATGCCAATGGATTTCTTTGTTGTGAGCCTGTCCGCCCACAAAGCATGCACCAACTTTTTGTGCCATGACTTTCTGTTCTCTTCCAGCATCTTCTTAATGATGTTCACTAGGCTTTTGTTGGATGATTCAGCTAATCCATTACCCTGAGGATAATAGGCAGTTGAATGACCAAGGGCTATTCCATACCTGTGACAGAAATCAACCATTCTCTTGGATCCGAAAGCAGCAGCATTGTCAGCGATTATTTTTTTTGGACAGCCAAATCGAGAGAGGATGTAATCTTCTAGGAACCTAATGATGACAGCATCGGTGGAATTCCTAGTGGGTATGGCCTCTATCCATTTGGTGAAGTAATCTGTAGCAGTTAGGATCCATTTGTGTTGCCCAGAAGAAGCAAGGTGTATTTCTCCAATAAAGTCTAGGCCCCATTGCATGAAGGGACCTTCTACAGTGATGGGTTGTAAAGGGAGGGGGAGGAGATTTTTTCTGCCTTCAAAGATTTGACATTTGTGGCAGGTAAGAATCATTTTATGGACATCATTGAAGAGTGTAGGCCAATAGTAACCAACCCTGAGTATTTTATTTGCAGTGGCTTTCCAACTCAAGTGGCCTCCACACTCCCCAGCATGAAATTCTTGTTTGATTCTTTCGGCTTCAGTTTCAAACAAACATTTCAGCAACAGGCCATTTGGATTCTTCCAATATAGGTTTTCATTCAGGATGCAGTAATTTCTGGCTTTTAGCTTTATGAATCTGGCCTTAGTTTTGGACAGTTATGGAGGGGCATTGAGGTTGGTGAGCATATAAAGGATATCAGAGTACCAAGGAGAGTTTTGAAACTACTCCTCAACAGTGGGGTCAAGCAATCCTTCCTGCTCATCTAAGGCATTTACCATGTTAACGTCAAGGGCCTGCAGATTAGATTCAGCCATTAATTGGGCCAGGCCTTGACCTTTGATCAGTTTGGTGGGCTTTATCTCAAGGTCATATTCTAAAATTGTAGCAATCCACTTGCCCCTTTTCCCATCAAGGTCTTGGGACAAGATGTCTTTAACCACTATATTTGGAACATAGGCTATGATGTGAGAATGCAGAATGTACACCCTAAAGTCTTTTAAGGCCTTGACCAGGGCATAGGCCTGTTTTTCCATGATGTTGTACTTCAAGGGTGCATCCCTTAAGGCTTTTCTGAAGAAGGCAATTGGTCGTTCCATTCCCTCTGTGTTTTTCTACAGTAAGACAGCAGCTATTGTGTGTTCAGAGGCAAATGAAAAGATTAGAAAATCTTTTGAGAAATCTGGACTGATCAGGATAGGGGCTTGAGTGAGCACCAGTTTTACCGACTCAAAATATTTCTTGGCTTCAAGAGTCCACTTAATTCCAACACCTTTCTTCAGCATGTTGGTCATTTTCCTAAGGTGCTCAGCTAGGTTGGGAATGAATCTCCTAAGGAAATTGATCTTCCCAATGAAGGACTGTAACTCCTTGATGTTTCTCGGGTGTGAGATTTGAAGTATTCCCTCAACTCGATGTGGATCTATCCTAATTCCTTTCTCGGATATAATGTGGCCAAGAAGTTTGCCTTCTTGCAGCCCAAACACAGTTTTCTTAGGATTTAAGGACAGACCGTACCTTCTACATTTTTCAAAGACTTTCCTCAAATGTTTCAGGTGTTCTTCTTCAGTTTTAGAAAAGACAGTCAAGTCATCCAAGTAGATAACTATGAAGTGTCCTATGTCATCTGAGAAAGCTATATCCATCGCTCTCTGGAAGGTAGCCCCAACATTCATCAGTCTAAAAGGCATCTTCACATACATGAAGGTGCCCCATGGAGTGGTAAAAGCTGTTTTGAGTTGATCTTTTGAGAGTACAAGAACTTGATTGTATCCTGAAAAACCATCAAGCAGGGAGATTCTCTTTGAGCCCACTACCTTCTGTAGGATATGTTCCATTCTAGGCAAAGGGTAGTTGTCTTTCAGGGAGGCTCTGTTGAGGTTTCTGAAGTCTATGCATAGTCTGATATCCCCTGTTTTCTTTCTCATAGCCACTAAGTTTGACACCCAATCAGAAAACCTTACAGGGACTATTATGCCTGCATCATACATCTTTTTAATCTCCTTTTCAACTGCAGGCAATTTTTTTGGATTGATTCTATGGAGTTTTTGTCTAAAAGGCTTTTGATTTTCTTTCAAGGGTATTTTGTGTTGTATGATGTTGGTGTCATAGGCCTTTAAGTCTTCATAGCTCCATGAAAACACATCAATGAATTCCTTAAACAGGTCACTGTATTTGTTCTTCCTGTTTGCAGGTATAGACTTAGCCAGTTTGATCATTTTGGGTCTATCTTCAGTGCCTATGTTGCATTCTTCGACATCAGAGTCTGCATGTTCTATAGTGGGCTTTTTTGCTACATCATCAAAGTCAAAAAGGTCTTCCAAGGGTGCTAGGCCTCTGGGTATATTCTTGTCTTTGGCCTGCAGCACCTCTATCTCTTCGCTATCTGCGTTTTCACATTTTTCGGTTGGATTTCCAGTTTCTTCATTCAGGGTGTTTATCTCTAAGTCATAGGGTGTTGCTTGCTCATCTAGGGGATCCTCATTGGGGCAGTTGTCATCAGATTTTGAGTCGGAATCAAAAAATTCAAACTCATTTCTGCCCACTAGGAAATCTTCAATCTGTTTGTCTCCTTCAAAGACCTGCCAATATTTTTCGTTGTATGGCACTGCAGGTCTGAACTTGGTCTGAATGATGATTTGTTGGTTAGGGGGAGTCTTAGGATATGAACTAGCCAGGCAAGCTAACCCGTTAGCAATAATGTTTTGACTCCTGGGAACGAACACCAATTCATATTCCATGAAGGTTTTCAATATATCCATGGCATCGTTCCTATATGCCCTCAGTCTAGGTTGTTTTGCTACGTATTCACCATTCACTTGTTTGATAACTAACTCAGAGTCTCCTAGCACAGTTACCCTACGGGCTCCTAATTTTTTCAACAGATTTAAGCCCAGGATAAGAGCCTCATACTCTGCAATATTATTTGTGCATTTGAAGTGCAGATTAACAGCGTGGCTCTCTGCATAATCACTCTCTACGTTGCGTAACCACACCCCTGCTCCGGCAGTTTTCCTAGTACAGGACCCATCGAAATTCATTTCCCACAGGGGTTCATTTTCTGTTTCGTAATTCTTTCCTCCTCTACAGCTGGGTTCGCCATCGTGTCGCATTACGGGGTGTATACTAGGCTGCGGGTTGTTTTTTTCTTCATGACATGTGTGGAGTTCAGAGAGTTGACTATCTTGCAGTTTACATTCGGTTTTTGTTTCTGGTTCACTCAGAGTTTCATATTCAGAACCCTGCCCATGGTTTTCTTCATCGTATTCTTCTAGGGTAGCCATTATGTTAAAGTCCATGGGCTCTATGTTATTGCTTGTATTTATGTTTTCTGAAGCTAGCTCTCCTAAGGATGGATCGTTATAAAGAATGAAAGAATCCAGGTCTGTGTGTACAGAGTACAATGGTGAATTTTCAGGTCTCTCGGGATTACTGACTAGGAATTTCATCTGGGACTCTCTATACAGTCTTCTAAGTTGGCCAAATATAGGGATAGAGGCATATGAGCCGTCCATCTGCATCGTTCCTTGCAGTTTGTCTCCCCATGATCTTGACAATAGCATGCCATACTTAGGTGGCACATATGCCACCACCACGTCCATGACCATACACTTAGCAGGAATCTGGGTGAGGCTTACACACAAGTCTTTGATTAGACCTAGGCATTTTACTCTACTAGAGTCGAACGAATACAAATATTTTTAAGGGCTGGTTATCTCTAGGCCTAATCTTTCCATCACCACCTTAGGCATTAAATTGTGTGATGCTCCGGAATCATGCATGGCATTGTGGAGTATTTTGTCATGAATGTTGAGACTGATATAACAAGGTGGAACTACCCCTTCCTAAAACTTTCCCTCAATATTTGGACCAAACAAGAGGGCATGTTGATCATCACTCAAATTCACAGTGTCATTGTTTTCCCCCAGATTCAACGCTTTCAAAATTTGGCCTTTATATACATCCTGAGTGGCCAGCTCAGATAATGGTACTGAGATTTTGATTTTTGCAATCTCACTCTCTAAATTGAAAGTGGACTGGGTCTTTAGAGTGCTTAACTCTGTTTTATTTGCTACTGCCTTGGTAGTTGAATCAGTTTGTGATTTATCACTATGTACAGGGTCAGGAATCATTTTATCAGGAGCACTAACTGCAGTGCTAGTGCTGT
Source organism: Pinus albicaulis (assembly GCA_034641835.2). NCBI lineage: Eukaryota > Viridiplantae > Streptophyta > Pinopsida > Pinales > Pinaceae > Pinus > Pinus albicaulis. Next base: position 69,236 of record JAXQQM020071772.1, read on the forward strand.
TGGTTGGCTGGCTTTGTTTTTCAGTGTCTTGGTTGTCTTTTTCCTTGTTTTTTCCAGAACTTTCAGCTGTTGTTTTACTATTTATAGCAGATGCTTTAGAAGTTTTATCAGGTATTTTCTTGATGGTAACCTCAGGAGTCTCAGTTTTGGAATTTTCTTGGTTCTTTTTGCTCCTAAGTTCATATTGTTCTCTGACCTGCATCATGGCATTTTCAAATCCTAATCTGTAATCTTCAGTTTCTAACCGTTCCTCATCCCAGTATGAAGGTGAGGGTTGATCTTCCCCTGAATCACAGTTAAGGACTGAGTCTTCTGTTTCAAACACGTTTATCGCATTCCCTTCAGACTCCTATATGATTCCCTCGTCTTCATCTAAAAAGTTTTGGAAAGGGGGAATCACTTGTTGATCTGATTCTTTCTGTATGTTGGGCGTGTTGTTGTTTCTTCTAAAGTTTTGGTTCTGATTTTGGTTCTGGTTTCTATTGTGACTGCTAACTGTGACAACCATTTTTTCCATCATTTTTTGTAGTCTTTCTACGTTTTTAGATAATCTATCATAATTTGGGTCTGAAGTGGAAGCTACAGTGTCATCCCTATATGTTACCCTCTTCTCAGATCTCAGTCTTGCTCTTTTCTCAATCAGGTTTGCCTCTATGTTCACTGCTCCTTTCTGCATGTCCTCCAATGTGGTGTACTCTTTATCTCTAAGTTCATAGGCCATGTCAACATCAAACCCATCAGGGTATTTGGCCAGGGCCATACCTTGTGGAGGTTTCATGTGTGGAGGGAGAGCATTGTAAATGCTATTGAATCTAGTGGTGTAATCATGGACACTCTCTCCCACATTTCTCTTAAGGGTCCTGTAGTCTGCTAGGAGCTGGCGAGGGTTTTCTCTAACTTCCCATTTGTTTATGAAAGTCTGATATAACGCAGGGAGATATGGGATACTGCCAGGAGGTAAAATTTTAAACCATTTCTTTACATCACCCCCTAAGCTTTGGGCAAATATTCTCATTTTGATTGTTTCATCATCAATTTCCATATAGTCAAAATAATCCTCCATCTTATCTACATGTTGCTGGGTTGTGATGGATTCTTTAGCAGTGAAGTGTGGGATTTTTGACTGATAATCATTGGGTAAGGGTAACAAGGGCTGAGGTAAAACCAAAGGTGCATACCAAGCTGCCATGATAATGTTCTGATAAGGTACAGGGTTGGCTTGAGCAGCTAGTATATGGATAACAGGGATATTAGGACCAGCAGAAGTTTGTTGAGCAGATCTAGGGTGGGAGAGCCCCAAGTTTTGAATGAAGTGGATATCAGGTGGCGTAGATGGAGGGGTTCCTCTGTCCCTAGTTTGTTGACCACTATGAGATGGTGAACTGTGAAACTCAGGGTCGGCTGGTCTAGATGATTGAATGACCTAGTCCTTGGTAGCCTATTAGGTAGGTCTAGGTCAGGGGGAAAATGTGATAGAGCTGTTAGGTCTTCTGGTGTAGAATTAGCTCTATGAATGTGACTGGAAATAGTTGGTCTTTTAGGTGTAGGAGCTCCCTTGAGGATACTCTCCGGATTGTCAACTATTTCAGGTGGGTTAGGGTTGGGATAAGCTCTTGTGTGAATGGTTCTAAAAGCCAGAATGTTGTTTCCTAGCCAAGCAGCTTAACCCTACTTGTTACTTCTGTTGTGGTTGGTGTTGTTATGAAGGCAGGTCTCCCAGTGGAGTCTTATGTGAAACCAAGATAACCAGCAGGCCTACTGATCACCAGTGGAGTCTTTGATCTTTTAGGAACTATGGAGTCGCTAGGTGGAAGTTTAAAGGTGTTTCTAGGGGGTACACTGTCCACCACAGTGCTCATGAGATGTCCCTCTTGAAGGATATCTCAAAAACACAGCAAACTCTAACCAGAGATTGACTAGGAGGGCATTTACCAAATATGTCACCTCTGGAAGAGGATGAGATCCGGAGGCTACCTGGCCCTTTCCAGGCTCTGTCTAAGAGTATGGGAGAACACGACAAATGGTATAGAGGTTGATGTGTGAATGGGCGTGTTTAACTACCAACCTAACCAGAGATTCCAGTTTTTCTGAGGGTTTGTGATGTAGCAAAGTGAGGAAAACTCAGAAACTCCCCAGTGGAGTCGCCATTATGTTGGGGTTCCCATGTTTTGGCTAGTTTGGCAAGACCAAAAGATGAGACAACATAGAACCACTTTCAGACCTTAGGATCTAGCCCTCCTAGGTCCGGAGAGGGATCTCTCTATATGAGTCAAAGTGTATGTCTTTGAGGCTCTAAGTTATGATCTTAGGCTAGTTATATGCACAGGGTTTGTTTGTTTATTTTTGGTTGTTGGGAATCAGGAAAGAAGGGTCCAATATAAGACAAGGATGAGCAAAGAGGAAATTAGGCAAAGGTAGATAACTCAGAGAACATCAAGGCCATTGGGTAATGGAGTCAAGAGAGGATTTACTTGTGTTCAATGTGCAAGCTTTCAGTTGGGCTAGTCATCCAGAGCATTTGGATCTTAAAGATGATAATTGGAATGGGACATTAAGGACTGAAAATGAAAGGAGAAGAACCATCCAATTCTGTCTATAGATCAGGTCAGAGGTCATTTAACTCCAGACCTACTTGGACAAAATCGGAGGCAATACAAGGGATCTTAGAAAGGCTTAATTGAGATGGAAAGATCCTAGTGAGGCAGAGACAGGGTTCTAGACCTCCCAGTGTTCTCAACTCATCCAACTAAATCCTAGCAAGAACATCTAAACATAGATTTCTTCAATTCATACATCAGAGAGCAGGAAATGACATCCACTACACTGGTTAAATCAATTGAAATCAATATTCAGATACACATGTAAGCAGAAAACATAAAAGGCTGGGAGAGCAGCAACATAAGGTACCTATCAAGGGTAAATCTTATGCCAAACTTCTGATGCGAGCCAGTAGAAATGGAATGAAATGAAATCAAACAAAGAGATAGGAAAACATCACCAGCTGCTTTAGATCAGGATCCAAAGAAATATGCTTTTCATATTAAAAACAACACCAATCAGGTACATCATTGCCCACAGCTTGAACATTCAGTCTGAATACATCAAATCTCAGCCTATCTTACAATATTACACAGAGAACTTGTCTCAAGAGGAAAATGCTCGCATTTCTCTGATATCTCATCAAAAACCTTACAATGTTTCTTTCTGAGATTTATAGTTGAAGAGGAGTAGAAGAGGTAGATGAAAAACTAAATGTTGTATTAAGCTCTTGAAAAGAAAGAGGGCCGAAACCCATTCTGTTTGAACGTTGGGCATTTAATCTCTGTTACCCCTTGACGAAAGAGTGATCTTCTTTTGGATATGACTCTGATGTGTTTCGGCTATGGTACTCTTGGTGATTTGACCAAAAATAAAATAAACTGCTGAGAATCTGCCATATAAATGCTCTGGTGGTTTTGAACTGTTGTCAGGGTGGAAATTCCTTCAGGGACATTGTGCATAATAAAAGTTGTATGGGCGCCCTGTACTTGATGAAGAAAAACATTCTGCTGATGAATAAACCCTGATATTACCTTTTACTTGTGCTCAGGACCTTTTGATCGATCCTCGGGGTCTTCAAACTGGTGTTTTGCCTCTTAAACCGTTGATTTAAGGCTTAAGTTGCTCATTGGCGTGCCTTAATCTCTATGCTTTGTACTGAAACATTCTGCTGCTTCATCTCTGCCTCTGTCCGTGCATTTCGAGCTTTAATGGCGCTGGTAGGTTCTCCACAGAGTTTTAAACCCTGTTTCTTTAAATGATCGTCCTGTTTTCACCTTCCCGGGTCTTTTCTCATAAATTCAGCCGCTGAAGATGATCCTCCTTGATGTCTCTGTCACTGCAACAGAGGTTGCGCATTATGGCGGTCTTTTATCATTTACAACCCTGCAAAATACGAAAACTACGAAGAAAACAATGGACGGGGTGGCAGATGATGTGGATAATGAGCATGATTGTGCAGATGATGAGATGGAGGGGAAAACTTGCAGAGAAATGGTGAAAAAATGCTACGGTGGAGGTTAGCGGTCTGCGGAGTGAAATGTGGATGGAAAAACCTTAAAAACATGAAAAGAGCCAATTTTATGCAATGAAATGGCGATTGTACGATGAATGCACGTGGGGGTGACGTGGCGAAGGCCGGGCGGTAGTGGAATATTCATTCAGCGGGCAACTGAAACTGGACTGTCCGATCTTAAAGGGGATCTATGGCGGAAAACACATCTGGGGTGATAGACAGTGGGCCAGGGATACGGTGGAGATGGTTTAACCCGTGCGCAGCTTTGTTGATGGATGACCGTCGGATGAGGCGCTCAGGATCGGACGGCTTGCGCACATTTCACTGCGAGACTTGGGCCGAAAGATAATGCGCGGGGGATGGGCGGTTTTTCCATCGTACAAAGGACACGCGACACGCGATGAGTGGAATCGCTGGGTGCTTGGGGAAAACCACCCATCGCGCATAAGCGGTGCGGGATAAACCAGGTTGTTTTATGGCTATTGCGTGGCGGGGACCACAAGGACAGGCGCATTCCGGACCGTTGATCTGGCTGATGAGCGGACGACGATGGCGCGTTCAGAGGGATGAACCGTGGGCATGGGAGATTAGCGCCTTTCGGACTGGCAGATGGTTACAGCGCTGGGTTTTGTGGAAAGTAAAGGAGCGCGGGGCTATCAGAAGAGGGGCTAGGCCTGATATAAGGTTCTGAGTGGGTTTTTAAGCCTTTTCAATGCATTTTGAAGCCTTATAAGGGTAACGGTAGGAAGATAAATAGCAAATCAGGCTAAACCAGGGACGTGGGTAGAATTGGAAGGGGGCTTTGGGAGGTTTCAGGGGATTCAAGGGGAACACATAGATTAAGATGGGATAATTTGCAGGGGTATAAGGGGGAAAACAAGCCCTTTGAGAAATGGACTAGTAGGGGGAAACTGTTTTAGGCATAGCACTAAGAGACTTCAAGGAGGATGGATTTTCAGGGGAAAGGCATTCCTTGAAGGCTCCAAGACAATCTAGCCCCCAGCTTGCTTGTCAAGAATTTCATAGGGGGGCTAACACCACCATCCCTAATGGTGGGAGACTAGTCAGGAAATACAGATCCTGGACTGTCAGCTCAATCCTGTGCCCCTGCACTATAAACACCTCATGATCTAGATCCCAATAACTAATAATCTGCGCCAACAGGGGCTCCCCAGCCCTCATAAAAGGGTTCTCCACAAATTTCAGAACCCCAAACCTAGCCAATGCACGATAGACACCCTGATCCGCTTGGATTTCCGTCCGTAATGTACCTAGGTCTCTCTCTCTCCACTTGATCCGTATATCTACCATATCTACACAAAACCATCATCTTTTTCAGTCTACAGATAATCAAAACTGCATTCACTCACACCAAAACTGAATCTCAGTCCATACCAGCACCGAAACCACCTCCATCTACCAGGTCACACTTTTTGGTCAAACCCTGGGCCAGGTCGCACTTTTCAGGCCCAAACCTACATCCCAGGTCACATTTTTTGCCCCAAAAAGTGCGACCCAGCCATAATGATGAAGTAGGAGCAATTACTAAGATTTAAAACCCTAATCTAAACTTTGAATCCATCAAACACAAAGAGTAGGATTAGGCCTCTTACCTGCAACTGACGGATCGTGATTCTAATGATCGTTTTGTCTGCTACGATCGCCACAAGATTTAGGGCCTTCTCTCCTCTCCACATTCACCACAGCTACACAAGAAAATGAATGATTTTGGAGAGAAAATGCGTTATTAGAAGAAAAACCCCTGTTTTTTCTTTCTCCCGTTGTGACCAAACCGTAGCCCCTTTCGACACACCGTCTGCACTGTTGGAAAGCTCTCATCGAGCACTCAAATGGGTATCTGTTAGTTTTTCATGTTTTGACACTTCACCACGACACATTTTTTCCACGAAGGGTCTATTTACCTCTCCTCCAAATTGAATGTCTCCACTTACAACACTTGTACTTGGGGCACCACTTTGCCTCATTACTTGTCTTTGTTCGTGTTGATTTTCGTCATGAGATACCCTATTGTACTCATGTTTTTATGGTTCCCCATTGGACACTTACTGTGTGGCAGCACCATCGAGTTGCCCTTGTTTAGCGCATCCGAGTTGAGTCATCATCAGTCATGGAGTCTATCTCACGTCCCTTCGTATCCCACTATAGCCCTCCATCCTTCATTTCTTGGTCCCTCTCTCGCGTTGCACATTATGGCCATCAGTACCATCTCCCTTATGATATTGTGTCAGTCCCTGCCAAGCCATTCATGCCCTTTATTCTCTAACAAGGGAATTTGTCCATCCTCTACTCAGTATCCCTCATTTCATCATCATCATTAGCGTCCGTCTGTTCATCGCTCCATTATTTTCTCTCGCGCCTTAGTTGGGGACCCCTTATTGCCTCACTTATGGTGGACCTCCTTCTGTCGACATCAACTCGTTTAATCCAGAAGCTAGGTCTAGAGGGTGGTGTACCTTGGTTCGAGCTCCTTTCAACATGATCGTGATCTGTATACTTGGTGGTCCAGTGATGCAGCAACAGCTATTGGTGATTCTCGGGTATGTGTGAGATGTCTCAACCCTCATGAGGGGGTGGCCCTGCAGGTAGCCCCCCACATGCTCGGATGACTTCTTCATTTCCACCTTTGATGCAGCTCCCTCTATTTGATGATGTCGGCCTCAGCCCCTTGCAACGCCTTTTCGTTTTGCATGTACCAGTCAGATTTTGCGAGCCCTTCCCCGTGTACAGGGGGCATCTAGGTTGTATTTGTATCTCATGTACTAAAAAATTATTGTATAAGTCCTGAAAATTATTCCAGGCACAACATGTATGTGGGATTCATCATTCTATTTTTCTGGCTCGTATTTATGCCAGCATGTACTTTATAGTTCAGTTCCTTGTCTGTGGGACATACTATTCCTTTGTACTTTGTCTCGGCGGGCATAGGTATGCCTCCCTCGCTGCCTTTAGCATAGGTACCACTTCATAAACTAGAGACTTGTTGCACCTGTAAGTCTCGTCTCCTCAGGGTCTACTCCTTTAGCACATTATACTACCTTACATTTCTCTCTCTGACTCCCCTCTTGATGTATAGTGATTGAGTTTTTACAACGTACTTCGGTCATACGATTTTCTCCTAACACTCGTACGTTGGGGGGAAATCTGTTACACCATTTCTTGGTCATATAACCTACTATCATTAGATGAGCCCAAGTACACCATGTAAGAAAAATTTTACCCTAAGTAAAATTGCTTTCACTATGTGAAATAACTTAGTAAAACACCTTTATTAAGTTGTTTATGGTCTAAACGGGAATCCCCAAAAGGAAATAATAAACAAATCTATATTTATTTATATTTCCTGGTCATATTTAACCCAAAAAAAGGAAATCAATTAAATAAATCCTTATTTATTTGATTATTTCATAGGAATAAGTTATTTAAATCCTATTTAAATAATATTCCTAGTTAAATTTGACAAAATCATTTATAAATAATTAAATAAATAATTATTTATCTAATTATATTCCCACCATTTCCTTAAAATAGTAAATAAATCATTTATTTATTTATTATTTATAAATAAAGGAATTGACCCAAGTCAAAAATCCTTTCCCCTCCAAAAAATATAATAAAATATTCCTAAAGGGTGGTTCTAGAATTTGATTAATAATATATTATTCATGCACCAAGTTTCTAGATCGCCCTAATATTTTGTTATAAATAGAAGGGTTTTCCCCATTCATTAGTCACCTTTTTTTTCCTATTAGATCACTCTAGATCTATACACTTGGTCACATTTTCTCCATTTTTGTCTTGTGAGCTCCCATTGAGTTCTATGTTTGTCTGGATTTTCTACACCAAAAAGAGAGAGAGATTCTAGATCTGAAGTGCTGAGGACTGTCAAGAACCCATCCCATTGAGGAGAACCGGAAAACACCTTTCTTGTTTTTCTCTCAGGTGCCCCCTTTCAATATAATACAAAAAATTCTTTCAAATACATCGTTCTTGTCTTGTCTATTGGATGCATGGAGCCACATTTTACTTTATCAACTTAATGTCTTTTATGCTTAGATCTAGATTTGTGCAGCGTTATTTGGATCACCAAATTGCAAATTTAAAGATATTTGGCAGCCATAATCGATGTTAGGGCTATTTATTATGCGTATCTAAAGTGATATTTTACAACGAAAGATTCATACTAACATCCTCAGTGAGGAAAACATCATCCCCACTGTCTGATCCAATCAAGTTTACATGAGCTTCTCCCAACCTTTCCATCTCCTTATCTTCCTCATATTGATCTACATAGTTCTGTTGGAAGGGAGGTATAACCCGTTGGTCACTTTATTTTTGCTTATCTTGATTGTTTTCTCTTCTATAATTCTGATTTCTATTTTTGTTTTGGTTGTTTTGAGGTTCTCTTGGAGGCACTCTATCATTCAGATTGATCTTTTCAAGCATCCTCTCCATCACCTTTACTAGGTTTTCTATTTTAGTGTCAGATGTTGAAGTTGAGGGTGTAATTCCATATTTATAAGTTACCCTCTTCTCTAATCTCAACCTATTTATTTTCTCAATTATGTTTGCTTCTATGCTCACAGCTCCTTTCTACATGTCTTCTAAGGTTAAGTAATCTCTCTCCCTTAACTGATAAGCCATTTCAGCATCAAAGCCTTCGAGATACCTTACTAATGCCATGTCTTGGGGAGGTTTCATGTGAGGTGGAAGAGCACTGTAAACGGTATTGAACCTAGTGGAGTAGTCATGAACACTCTCCCCTTGATTTCTTTTGAGGCTGCTATATTCTGCTAGTATTTGGAGAGGGTTCATTTTGAGTTCCCATTTGTTGATGAATGTTTGATGCAAGGCAGGGAGATCATTTATGCTATTAGGAGGTAGGTTTTTAAACCATTTCTTTACATATTCTCCTAAAATTTGGGTGAAGATCCTCATCTTCACAGTTTCTTCTTCTATCTCCATGTAATCGAATGCATCTTCCATCCTATCTACATGATGTTGAGTTGTTGTAGACTCTTTTCTAGTGAAGTGAGGGATTTTGGATTGGTAATCATTTGATAAAGGAAGTATAGGTTGTGGTAACACTAATGGGGCATACCATGTTGCCATGGCTGGAAATAAGGGTGGATTTACAGTAGTGAAAGTGGGTTGAACATGAGTGTTTTTCACAATGGTAGTATGGATTGGAGTGGAAGAAACACTTGGGCCAGCAAACTGATTTTGAGCAGACTTGTTTTGGAAAAGGCTAAAGTGATGAAGAAGTTGGGAATTAGGAGGAGTGGAAGGTGAGGTTTCTCTACTGAAGCTTTGTTGCAAATCTGCAATGTCAAGATCAGCTTGGTTTAAATCACCTTGAGATCTAGTTCTAAAGATGTTCTTTGTATGATGTAAATAAAAGTGTGAATCCTCTAAGCAAACAAGGTTTTCAGGGACATAATTTGTTCTTAAGGGGCTCTTATTAGCAGCTGATTCTCCAGATTTAGAAGTCTGCCACAGAATTCTCTCTAGATTGTCAACGATTAAAGGAGGATTTGGGTCTAGATGAGATCTAGTGTTGATCCTATGTGAAGCCAAACTGTTTTTCAAAAATGAGAGAGGTTAAAGTTTTAATGACTTTTTTTGGGAATTTTACCTCACGATGTCCTATCTAGTATGGGACTAAGCTTCTAAACTTCTTCAAGGTTTATTAACACAGTCCTAAAGAGAACTAGGAACCTAGATGAGTAATAGGCCTACTGGGGCTAGTGGAGTCGCCAGGTGGAAACTATTTAGCTTGTATGAAGGTAAAAATGGGATGGTTCCACCACCGTGTTTATTATGAAGCCAAACTGAAATGTTTTTGGGTTTTTCTGAGTATATTTCGGTCTTATAGGTTAAGAGAGTGTCCTAAGTCTGATTTTTCACCTAGCTAAGGTGTTCAAACAAACATATTTTACTCTTATGGCTTGGTAACTGGTTGCTTCAAGGTTTGATAAGGTCTTAGGGGAATCCTAAGGGTCACTTAGTTTGTCACTGATTCAATTAAGTCCTATCATGATTACCATTTTTGTTAGGTAGTGCTTGAAGAAGGTTACTTATGTTATACTTGGACAGTGAGTGTTTTTTTTTACAGATTTCACTTAGCGTCCCACCGTGATCACCATTATGTTGATGTCTCGAAAGATTGTTTCGCGAAGCAATTGTGTTATGTGTCTGAACTATGTGTTACTGTTATTGCTTTAAGATCGCTTTACTTTTGTTATATATGTGCATGTAAATATGTTCTTTATGCATGAGCATATGATGATGGTTAAGTACTTGAATAGATTTGCTTAAGTTATTGTGCATTGTGAATATCCGATTCTGTTATTTATATATCTGCGACGAAGTGGATCTACGATACATATGTTATTTGCATTATCTGTATTTGCGACAAGTTGATTTGATAATTATTGATTTATACATGTGCGTGTATGTTTCTAATATGAAAAAAGTTTTGTTATAAACTTTTTTAGGTCCACCACATAAATTTCTTCCTCAAGGTGCAGAAACTTAGTTCCAGCACCCCCCCATACTGCATCGGGTGAGACTTTGATCTGTGCAAGCAGGTCATTGCCGAAACGGATAGTAGTTGGGTTTTTTGGTTGCACGATAAACTCTAAAGCTAGGTCAGGACCCCTCAAGCCAGAAAATGGTTATGTTTTTGGGCCCAGGATCATTTTGAGGGAGATTTAATGTTGTGGAATCCTATGTAGAATGAATTGCAATATTGGATAGATAAAAAGGTCCTTGAATTCGTGATCGAAGAGAATCGAAGTTTAATGCTATCTGCTGAAAAAAAGGTTCAGAAGTACATCTATATAGAAGTTCATGAGATATTCTTTCGCTCCTTTGAAACCAAGATGCATGAGTGGTTTTTGTGATTGACTGAATTTAATACCTATGCGAAGGATGAAGCAGTCACTCAATGGACTCCTTAATTAATACAACAATTAGAAAAGACAAGAAATAAGATCACCCTAGCAATATATCATTGTATCGATCATGTCTTGGGAGGATTTCTGACTAAATTTTCCATTGATCAGTTTGTGTCATACTCTAAAGTAGAAAGGATATTTTTCAAGGGTCCTACAGGTAAGTTCCTCCACTCTCTAAAGTTATTGTTGAAGATGTTGTTATGTGAATAGGGCTCTCTGTGCGAACATATTGCGTGAATGTCTCGAAGAGGCTCAACTATGCACAGTGGAAGAATTTACTCCATAGACCTAGAAGAAGGATTTGTTTACAGTCCTCTCAAGTGTAGATGTGACAGTGAGGACGAGCCAGAAACTAGTAGCTCTAGTGAATCTGTGCACTCTAAAGAAGAATAATTCTCATGAGAAGAAGTTTCACCATATCAAAATGATTAGGGAGCCTTCACCATCATTCACATCCCATACACTCCACTTCCATAGTCGTCTCACAAGTCGTCCACTCCACCTCCACCTCCACCTCCCTCAGTCGCATATATGATCGCATTTATGAAGCTACCTACTTTCAGAGGTATTGGAAATGAATATACTGAGTAATTTTGGTTTGTGACTAATGTATGGAGAGCACAAGAAGTTAATAATGATGATGTTTAGAAAGCACAACTAGCCACTGCTTTACAAGATCACGCATTGGACTTTTATATTAGATATGTACAAGAAAAACCTAATTCCACTCTAGATGAATTGAAATATGCCCTAAAAGAGAAATTCAAAAATCCTATGTCATATGCACAATGTGTTACAGAATTGAAATAAATTAACCTGGAGATAAACAAATATGTGTGGGAGGTATACCAGAGACTTAAGCGCACTATCAGAGATGGTGGATTTACTATCGATGATACCCAACACAAGAAATGGTTTATTGCTATGCTACTCCCACATTTGTGCCAGCCATTAGGTCAACATAATATTTCCATGCAGGCTAAGGCTGTGTATATTATGACAAAATTAGAAGCTACACCAACACCTGTTATGCTTGGAACTCACAATATTTAGAGTTAGTTAGAAGCAATTAATTTGGAGATTCAGAATCTACGTAAAGATAAGGGAAAGGAGGTGTGCGTAGAAGTTTGGTGCATATGATGTAAAGTTGATGGGCATCATAAGGATCAATGTCCTATCTTCAATGATTATTTGAATGCATGAGGACCAAGCCTACTGAAGAGCACAATAGGGCGAAGAAAGATAACTCCGGTATGGTACGCGATCTGTTAGCTTACGGGTTTGCATGCAATATATTTGTTTCCAAGGGTCGAAAAATATACGCCTGAACTGAAGCAGTTCTTTTGTAGATTCTATTTTTCACTAGGACATGATGAGAAACACTGTCATACTTTTGACATGATGTAGGAAAAAGCTGAAATATATAGAATGCGGGTTGAACCTATCTCACCAACATCCCTGTCTGGGTGCGGTGCATTTTAGAACAGAGGAATAGGAAGAGGAGGGTGATTAGCTGGTCGAGGAAGGGGGCCAGTCATTTTCTACAACTGCGGAGATGTTGGTCACTATGCGCACAACTGTCCAAATCCGACGCAACAATCATGCAGGTACTATAGACCGTTTGACCATGTAATAAACAATTTTCTTGTTTTAATTGCTAATATGCAGAAGAAAAAGACACTGACTCCGATGCAGAGTCTTCAGATGGTCAGAACAGAAACCTAGGAGGAAGATCCTAGCATGAATGTGGTCACTAGGAGCAGTGCAGCCACTAATCAGGATAAGGGAGAAAATCCAGATACTGGCCTTTGGATTCATAAGGCACCTAAGAAAAAGGATGGATTTGATTTGCAAAATGCACAAGATACTTTTGTTGAATCGCGAAAGGGGTTTGCAGAGGGAAGTGTGTTGACATCAAGTAGACCAATGAAGGAGGCAAGAGTAGATGATGAAATCAAACCACTTTTACAAGCTTGCATTAAGTTACTACGCAACAAAAAGGTAGTATAAAACCTTCAGGCATTGATAGATAACTATGCAGAAAAGGAACAGCCTCCAATAGAATAGAAATTGGTCAACAAAATCTATAATAATAAGAAGAGAATGGGGTGAGAGATGTGTATGACCGCTCAGGTCCGTGCTTATGAGATGGATCATGTTATTCTAGATCTAGGGTCTGATGCAAATTTCTTACCTAAGAAAACTTGGCAGTGCATGGGACAACCCAAGCTAGAATGGTTTACCATTCAACTATGCATGGAAAACCAACGAAAAATCATTCCATTAGGAATATTATCGCAAGTCAAGTCGTGGTTAGTATTGAAGGTGTTTAGATACTTGTAGATTTTGAATTTATACAAATTATGGATGATAGTGATCTATATCCTCCGTTGTTGGGATTGGATTGGGCTATTGATATGGATGGTATCATAAACTTGAAGAGGAGAATAATGGATTTTGAAAACAATGGAACCAGAGTCATAATTCCCCTAGATCCTGCCGAAGGAGAGAGATACACAGAACCTGTGCACGGTGATGATGATATTGACCATATCTATGACTTGATTTTGTAGGACAAAGATTGGATCAACTCAACAGATAATGAAAGGCTTAATTTGGAAAATGACAACTCTTTCTTCTCATATGTTGATGAAGAATTGGAAAAATAGTAGAACCGATTACATGAAATATATGCATTGTGTTGCAATCAAGTGACTAGACCTCTTCGATGCATAAAATAAAAGGTACATGAATTACTGCATTATGATGGTTTAACTAATGTAAATATGTTTTTAGGAGAACTCGAAAGAACTTTCCCAAAAGGACAGAGATTCCATGCCCTGGATCTCGAACTGCATGCTACTCTAGCACAATGGTGGGAGACTCAGAAGAAAACATGGGAAAGTGGGATGAATGTACATGAATGATGAGATTATGCTTTGAATGTCCAAATATTAGAATGGAAGAAGTCTACTCTAGAAAGGATGATCCGCGCAGACATTTTTCTGAATGGAATCAGGTATGGAGCATAGAACCGAGACCTGAATGGGTCCACATGTTCATTCATACATTGGAAAAGGTACCTAATGACTGGTATATTGAGACAGAGTTGCGCTGAGGTACTAGTGAATGATCTACACTGACAGAGAGTTTCATTCTAACCTTCAACTTTGAGAGAGGGTTTGTCCATATTGGTAAATCATTTCATGATATCCAAGTAGTTATATTTGACACAAAAAATCCAATGGTATTATGTGCTATGCCAACATAGGATGTGAATATGAAGGATATAGTTAATTGTATAAATATGATGGTTGAAGAAAATGAAGAAGATCCATAGAATATGTTGGGGTTCCCATGTTTTGGCCAGGTTGACAGAGACCAAAAGATGAGAAAACATAGAACCACTTTTAGACCTTAGGATCTAGCCCTCCTAGGTCCAGAGAGGGATCTCTCTATGATTATCAAAGGATGTATGTCTTTGAAGTTCTCAAATATGATTTTAGGCTAGTTATGGGCTCAAGGTTGTTGGTTTGATTGTTTGAGTTTGGTTGTTGAGAATCAGGAAGGAAGGTTTCATCATAAGACAAGGATGAGTAAAGAAGGAAGCTAGGCAAAGATGGATGACTCAGAGAACATCAAGGCCATTGGGCAATGGAGTCAAGAAAGTATTTACTTATGTTCAATGTGTAAGCTTCAATTGGGCTAGTCATCTAGAGCATTTGGATCTCAAAGACTGATTGGTTGGGATGGAACACTAAGGGATGAGAATGAAGGATGGAAAATCGTCTGATTCCATCTATAGATAAGGCCAGAGGTCATTTAACTCCAGGCCTGCTTGGACAAAACCATAGGCAACACAAGGGGTCCTGAAAAGGTTTGTATTGGAAGGGCAGGTTATGAAGAGGCAGCGACAAGCTTTACACCTCCCAATGTTCCTAACCTCTTCAATTAAATCTTAACAAAGACATCCGAACACTGATTCTATTAACTTGCACATCAGAGAGCAGGCAATAATCATCCACTACACTGGTTTAGTTAATTAAAAACAATATTCAGACACACGATGAGCAGAAAACATTAAAGACTGAGAGATCTGGGATATAAGGTACCTAACAAGGGTAAATATTATATCATGCATTCAGATGTCAGTCAGAAGAACATGAAATGAAATGGAAATAAACACAGAGATAAGAAGAACATCACCAACTGCTGTAGATCAGGATCCAATGAAAACTGCTTATCATGTTAAACACAACACCAATCAGGTACATCACCGCCCAAAGCTTTACATTCAGCCTGAATACATCTATTTCTCAGCCTATCATACCACTACCACACAGGAAACTTGGCTCGGGACAAAAAGGCTTGCAATTCACTGATAATGCAGCAACAACCATTACAATGATATCCCTCTGTGCTTTATGGCAGAAGAGACACAGAGGACCGGCTGAGGAGGTAGGTGAGTTTTAAATGTTACAATTAAACACCACAATGAATGCAGGGCCGAGGCCCATTCTGCTTGATACACTGTATATTTAATCATTGTCACCTCTCTAGTGAAAGAAAGATCTGCTCCGGATACGATTTGACCTTTGGGTTGTAGTACTTCAGGTGATTTGAACAAAATGAAATAACTTGCTGGGAGGTCTGCTTCATGGATGTTAGATTGCTCTGAACTATAGCTGGGACGGAGAACTCCTTCAGGGACAAGGCGCATAATAAATACTGTATGGAAGACCTGTCCTTTATGGAAAAACATTCTGCTGATAAGAAACCTTGATATTACCTCTTATTGATGTTCAGGATCTCTAGAATCGATCCTCGGGGTCTTTTAAAATGATGCTTTGCCTCTTTAAACCTCTGTTTCAGGGCTTAAGATCTTTGTTGACACGCACTAATCCCTCTGCCCTGTACTGAAAATCCTTGCTACTTCATGACTGCCTCTGTCGGGTTAGCTCGAGCTTTTAATGGCACCGGCAAGATTTTCGGCGTTTGATCTCCACTTTCCTTTAATGTAAGTCCTGACAACCCCATTCCTTGACCTTCCTGATGGTACTGACTCATTGGATTTGATCCTGACTGCGTTGCTTGCCATTGAGGCAGTACATTGAACAATGGCGGTCCTCTTCCTCTAGAAACTCTGCAACACAGCACACTTTGTGACGAAAACGGTGGATGGAGCAATGGACGCAGGGTGAACGAAATGGTGGCGCGGCAGTGGCGGAAACAACGGTATGATGCAAACGAATGATGAAAATGCAGTGGAGTGGTGTAATGCACGGATAATAGGGTTCGATGTGAATATGCAGCGCAGACCGTTAGATCCTGGCCTGGAGACGAAGGTCAACGGTGGAGATTGACCCATGGTAACAATATACGAAACTGAAAAAATAATCAAAATGCAAGAAATGCGACGGTGATGAATGAAATAGTGGGAACCAGCAGAGGCAGAGGGCGATTAGATCCTGACTGTTAGATCGGGGAAGGATGAACGGCCCAGATGTAATCGGGGGGGAGGCGGAAGAAGCTGCGATTAATGCTGGACCGTTGATCTGCGGAGAAACGGACGGTCCAGATTGAATCGGAGGACAGAGAGAGGACTCGCGATCAGCGGAAAAGGGAAGAGCGATGGCCGTTGGATCATGTAACAGATGGACGGCCAGGATTTAATCGGGGAGGCAGAGGGAAGGTTTGCGATCAGCGATCGGAAGGGGAAGCGATTGAGCGCTGACCATTGGATCGGCTAGGAAACGGACGGCCAGGATCTAATCGGGGGACGGAGAGAGGGTCTTGTGATTGCGATCGGGCATGGGCTTGTGATTGAGCGCAGACCGTCTAATCAACCGATAGATCAACGGTTGGGACAACAATCGGAGGGGCAGGTGCGATGGAGCGATGACTGTCGGATCTGTGAGAGAATGAGCGGTCCGAATTAAATCGGAGCATCGCAATCGGGAGGCGGACTTAACATGTTCCGATTGCGATGGGAGGGGGGCCTGCGATTAGCGCTCAGCCGTTCGATCGAAGCAGATCAACGGTGCGGAACAAATCGCGGGAATTAACGTAATAAAACAATCACATCGGGTTTTTTCAGTTGTTACAAAGGATTTTCGCACCCGCCCGGCTTCCGATTGCGATTGGCCCCGGGACTTAAGCGCTTGGTCTTGGGTGACGGGCATATGTGGGGAAGTGGTTGAAGGGGCTTAATGGGAAATGGTCTAGGGCCTGAATTAAGGTCGGAATATGGGTTTTTTGCCCATTTTAATGGGTTTTAAGGGATTTAAAGGGAAACGATAAGGGGAAAAAGGGGAAAAAGGCTAAACAAAGGGTAAGAGGGGGAATTTAAAGGGGATTAAAGGGGGATTTGAGGGGTAAAAAGGGGAAATAGAAGGGGAGCCAAGGGGGAAATAAAAGAGGCTAAATGAGGGTAACAAAAAGGGGATTTGGACAAAAGGAAAAAGGGGAGAAATGATGTATGTTGCAGGGATAAAGGAAGGAATGACAGGCCCTTTTCAGCAGTTTACTAGCAGGAGGGGATTTGTATTAGGCACAACAATTGAGAGACTTCAAGGAGGATGGATTTTCAGGGGAAAGGCATTCCTTGAAGGCTCAAAACAATCTAGCCCCCA